>VYZP01064604.1:41047-169147 GCA_013400635.1 Hypocryptadius cinnamomeus | reverse complement strand
ATTTTTTTGATAGTAGGAAATAAATGCGTTTTGCAGCAGTTGAAGCTAAAATATGGGGAGAGCACCTTTGGAGGAGTGTTCTGTATATCTTGGGAAGATGAATATTTATTCTCAAGTTGAGGGAAAATTATAATGCTATACTGTTTCAAGTGTTCTAATTTAACACAGATAATTATTTAATTTAAGTGAACTTTAGAGATTAATTTCCAGGGTGATTTTATCTCAGCCTAGCACAGAAGAGACCATATCACAAGAGCTTGCCTCTCCACTGGCAGTTTTTTGTGATACTGAGAAGCTTTATGTGGTCCCTCAGAGCATGGTGGGTGCCTCTGGACCTCCAGGTTACAAGGATGTCTTTGCCAGGGTGCATGATTCTTGCTGTCATCACAGGCTTCCCATCATTCATCCAGGAAGGCAAGGATTTTATTTTTATATATATATATGTATGTGTGTATGTATGTATGTATGTATGTATATGTATGTACACATAATATAAAAAGAAACAAAGATTGGTTTGAACCATTGCCTACTTGAAAAGGCAACAAGAAAGAGAAGGAGAGAGAAAGAAGCATCTAGCTGGGATCCTGATCAATAAGAACATGTGCCCTGCATCCCCAGGACTGACGACCCCAAGCATCTGTATCTTGTCCCCCTGGGGCAGTGGCTGCTTTCCCAGTTTGCTTTATCCTTTTGGAGCCAACTCTTGGCTTATTAAGTATTTGTGCCAAATCCTCACAGGCAGAAGAGCCCACAGGGGAGGGATGTAGCCTGGGATGCCACTCCAAGACTGGTTGTAGGATAAAGAAGTCTGAGCTCAAACAACTGGGCTACCCTGAAATTCTGTGTCTGTACATACACACAGCTGGTTTTCTTCTCCCTCAGTGGCATCACATCTGTAGGAATGTACAATGACCAAACTCCATTAATTCCCTTTTAATTCAGCCCCTGATTTACAAGCCAGGAGCATTGTTGCCACTTTCTAGGACTGTGCAGGCACTGGTTCTGTTTTCTGGTGGAAATGATGAAGCAAACTGCTCCAGCCACTCTTCTTATTCATTTTTCCTAATACATCCAGGTCCCTCCCTGTCACTTAGCCATGGGCTTCAGTAGGATGTTCATTGAAGCTGAGAGCAGCAGTTTGTACATATATGTACATGTATATGTACATGTACAAGCATTTCCCTTGGCAGGCAACAATTCAAAGAGTTCAGAACATCACTACTGATGATCCCAGCCAGGCAATCCAGGCCATAACTTGGCTTGGCTGGAGGTCAAGAAGCTCTGTCTGTTGTCTGTGAGCAGAGCCAAGCCAGGCACTTTGGGATGCCAGGGACTGTTGAGCAGATCTGGGAGCTGGAGTTCAACCACAGGTACCAACTGTTGGCCAGGGAGGTTTGAGCTCTGGTTTGCTGGGGTATCCTTCGTTGGGGATAACCAAGCACAGTCACAAAGACTGGAGCACAGTCTGGGTTGCACTGGTATTGTGAGGCAGAAGTTCTTAACCCATGGAACCTCATACATCAGATAAATAACAAGGTAATACTAAATGCCTTGAAGCTGCCTGACAACCACTCGGAGAATCTCTGAGGATCTTCCATGTCATCACAAGAGCAGGATGCGTTTCAAGTGTCCTCTTCAGGTCCTCTGACTATCCAAAGGGATGGTGCTCAGACACTTATGATTGGGATAGCTGAGAGAAGTAATTACTGTAATTACACTTGTGTCTGTCTGCTGCAGTACTAACGAGCCATATTGCATTTGCTGTAACTAAGAAAGCCAATGGAGATAAAGGCCAACCACAATTAGCAGCTCACAGGGCTGCTCCTGGAGCTGGTGTAGTCTATTCCTCTGGTTTGGCTATTCAGGTAAATTTTCCTGCTGGCAGCTCCAGCTGACACTCAGTGCATTGCCCTGCTCTTTCCTCCTTCTAAGCTGTGAATTAACTGAGTCCTGTGGCCATAGGTGAGGTAAAGTTCACTGATCTTTCATGCCTCTTGACAGGACCAGGCACATGAACATGCAGCTCCACTTCTTAGAGTGAAAGGCCGACTTTGTATTTCGCAAAGGAAAGGATTAAAATGCCATCAAAGGTGAAAGAATAAATTTTCAGGGTGAAAACTTCAATTTCAATGAAATTATAGCAGTAGACCTAGATAAATGTGAGGGTGGGTTGGCAGTGAGTTTGGAGGCAGTCCATTTGCTGATTAAATTTGATTTTATACGTATAGCCACGCTAAACCCCAATTATCGTTATTCAGGAAAAGCACCTGGATTAATCAGACCTGCCACATCCATCTTTTTCTAATGCTTATTCCACTGGCTGTGGCTCTTACTGAGGAAAATTTCACCAACTGATTAGTTTTACAGCTCTTATATTTCTAAGCTGCGAGTAGGAAGAACCAGTATCAGATCTCCCCACTTTCCAAACAGTCTGGATGAGTTATGTGCAGGGAAATTGGGAAACCTGCCTTCCAGCAGGGCTCCTGGGAGCCTGGGGCCAGGGGTGCATGCCCAAGGCATGTGGCCGTGCTGGGCTTTCTCCCTTGTCCCAAAAGTCATGTCACAAAAAGTGAGATGCCCCAGTATTGCCATTCTTTCTGCAGGTGAGGAGCGTGGTAGGATGCAGTGTGGGGGTGAAGGCAGGAGTTTGTTTTGAGGTGCAGAGCCCCAGCACCCAGTGCACAGACAGACAGATGTGGTGTCAGAGCTGCCTCTGTCAGGGTGCCCCTCCACGGGGGGTGTTGCAGGGGAAAGGATGTGATGGGAAGAGAAGGTGTTGGGAACAGCAGTGGGACTGAGCTGGGCTGTACCCTGTGGGCAGGGGTGGAGCAGCTGGGGACTGGCTCACTTCACTGATCTGGGCTTCATCCGTGCTGCCACCCCCTCTGGAGCACTGGTCTGGGATGTCACCCTGCTCCCAGCCAGTGATGACCTTGCACCAGTGAAGAGAGGATGCCTTTAAGTCATGTACCTCAGCAAGAGGCAGTTCTGGCTCTGCCCACCGTGAGAGCTGGGCTGTCGGAGGGATGCAGGATGAAGAAACACCCAGCCAGGCTCTCTAATTGTTTCTGGCCACTGACTGACTGTAACAGCCCGTGGATTCTCAGGCTATTCCCTGCTAATTGAAATGACTGTGGAAGAACAGACTTTGCCACTACTCAGACATCTCTTTTGAGCCAAAGGAAATCTATCCTTTATAGTTTCCTCCAGCAAGTGAGATGACATCAGCTCTGTGGGTGGACAAATGTATTGAAAACCTGTCAAAATTCATAGTATTTTCAGAGATGCAGATATGCTTGAGCTAGAAATGCTGTTATAATCAGCTAATGTCAGCTCCTTTCTATCACAAAGGTTGGAGAGTCTCACCCAGGCAGTTTGACAATTTCCAAATCTAGAAAAATTGAATCTAAAGTCAGAGCTGAACTGTTCAGCAAGAAGGTCATTAATACTGAGACAGATGAGACAGAACAGATTCTCCATAGCTTATTTTTTTATTTTTCTTACAACTACGTGATTTTCCTTCTGATAATCTGATACTAATGAGAATTATTTTACTGATCTGAGGTGTGCTAACTGGTATCTTGTGGCCTGTATCACACAGAAAATGTGAATGCTTTGTTCTGCCTTTGGCATCCACAAATCTTTGCAACATGTGATGTCTGAGAAGTGGGTTTGTGGGCTGCATTTCAAGATGGGTGACAAACCTTCTTACTGGGAACCTACCAACATAATAAGGAAAGTCTGGATGCTTGTGTGCATTTGTTTGGCTGCAGATTAAGTTTTGGCCATGAAACAACATGTCCTGAGGACATGCATGGATGTGTTTCACAGCATTCAGCCTGCAGTATGAAGGACAATTTGGAGAAGGCCAAAAATTGTTTTCTTCCTCTTTTTGATCGTCACATTCACTATACCTTTCTCTTTCTCTGTATCTTCCCCCTGTGAGTAAAGAACATGGCTGTGTGCTTCCTTTATTAAACAACTCCAACCTTCTCTTCTTCATATGATGAATTATTGCAGGCCTCCTGCCCTCTCTTGTTTCCCAGAACATGTTTTCCTTTGGTTCTGATGGATCAGTTTGCACCATTGAAACTCAATGCTCTGAAACCTCACATGAATTTTATAGTCATGCAATAAGATTTTGAAAGTTAATAACACATTGTTATGGAGAAGAAAAGCACTTGAATAAAAGCATGGGAAATTACACACAGATCAGAAGTTCTGAAAGATTTTGCAAGTTCATAAAGCCTTATAAATACAAAATGAGTTTCTCAAAGGGGCAGTCTGAGCACCTCCCAAAGACAGGAAAATCATGGTGTAAATAGTCTGAGCACCTCCTGGCAATGCAAATGCTCACAGCCCTTTCCTCACAGGTCCTGGCTTCATAAGCATCCACCAGCACAGCTTGTATCTTTGCTGGATTTCCCAGCCTATTTTTGAAGAGCTGCCTGTCTTCTATTCCATGCACAGCTTTGCAGTTCCCTAAGTGTCAAATCTAGGATGGGATTTCCACCCCCACCTTTACTGCATCACTGCCAGCTCCACAGAGTGTCTGATCTCTCCCCAAGCCAACCTTTCTCACTTCACAACTTTTCCCCTTGCAGTTTGAGTTGGGCTCCCAGTGCAATCTCAGTCTGTTATTTCCTAGAAGACAAACAGCCCAGCAGGGGGGAAGTATTTTAGGGCACATTCCTCCCTATTTTCTTTCTTTGTTCAATCTGGTATCAAAACCCCTTTTAAAAAGCATCTCTACTGCTCTTCAAAAATATTCAGAATAATTTGACGTGCTCTGGAAAGATTTTTCTTTTCTCTCTGTCACTCAGGCATAGGCAAAAATCTAATATTATTATTCCTGCTGAACAGCTCTTTCCTGCAATGATGGCTCTGGAAAGGACTTGGAGATAATGCAGCCACCAGGACTGAGGCCTTGGTGACAGTGGTGAGTTCAGCCAGAATTTTGTGCTGTGTGCCATTGTGCCCACATGAAGAGCTGTGACTTCCTGGCAAAATATGCTTTGGCTGTGACAAAAGTACAGACAAGACATGAGAGAATCTTGACTTATTGAGGACACAGGTAGTCGAAAGTCCCCATGAGCTAATGGGAATATGATGCAAAATATCCAGGCCCAGCCCAGGAGAGAAGGGTCTTTGGATCCTCCTGGTGAACAGCCTGTGAATGCTAATGCTGCTAATTAGTTGAGGGAGATGCTGTTATAAATAGAAGAGCTGACTGAATCTTTTTTGTGGCAGATAAGCGTACAATGAGTTTAGTAATTTCCTGTGTAAGAGCATGGTGATATTTGTAAAGCTATTTTTAATTGTTCATTACTGTTAATTACTTGGTTTTTTTTTAAAAAAGAGACAGCATTATGAAAGAATTGAACTATATTGGAAATTATCATCAATCAGAATGCCCCCTGCAAGCTGCCTGCCAGGGAACATTGTCGAGGTAGCAGACACACGTACTTTTAACCAACAGTGATTTTTCAGGCTGACATGAATTTTGAGCACTCACATTTTTATTTTCATCGTGTTTTTCTTTTTATTGTAAACAGCTTCCTTTCCCTCTGTCCATGGGACAGGGGACTGCAGGACTTTGCCTCAGACAGGGAGAAGTGATTGTGCAAAGCCCAGACTTTGTCTGAATTGCTGTTCTCACCAGAAGAGTGACCCACAGCACGTGAAATATATTCCTATGTCAGAAAATCTCCCCATCTCTAACACGTGGGGAGTTGCAGCAGACTAACAGCTGATGCTTCATCGCTCCTGCCCAAATGTTGTTGCCCACATGCTTGACAGTGAATTAGCTGCTAATAATGGATCACCAGACTCTTCTGGAGTGAAACATTTACAAGAAGCGACATGCTGCCAAGTTTAAAGTCTGGGAACACAAGGCAATTTCAAACCTGTCATTTCCTCACAGAAAGGGGATTATTGCTTTGTTATCAACAAAGATGCTATGTTATGTAGCTTTCCTGCCCTTGAATTATTTAGGTCACATGGGATGGCCATGGGTTATATTGAAAATTGCATCTTTTGGGTCTGTTTATGTACTGGATGTATGTCTGTATAAACATCCAGTGTGGAATTTACTGGCTATGTGCACGCCCAGTGCAGGTGCACAGACCACATACATGCAAGTCTCTGTGCTTTCAAACTTACCAAGTGCCTCAGACAGCCCCTGTAACAGAGATTTATTGCCAGCTGCCCCTGTTCCTGGCAGCCAAGGTGCCTCCTGTGATAGGTACAGGGAATCAGTGCAGCACCCGAGGCACTGACTGAAGGGAAAATTGGCAAGTACCCTGCTTCATCCTTGGTGCCATGAGCCTTTGGCTTATCTAGCTGAACCTACTGCTTTGTCCAGTGAGAGGTGCTCTGAGAGCCATCTCTTGATCACAGCTTTTCTATAGCTGTGCTTATTCCAGCTCATCAGCACATAAAGGACCTGGTAGATAAAGTTGCCAGTTCATGTGGAGTGAGGATTTTGCTGTTCCATCAAGAAGGCAGCAGCTGATCCCACGTTGATTTTGGGTGATCTTGTACTCCCTGCTGGGTTTTGCAAGAATTTCTGTGGATGCTGGTGTTCAGAGTGTACAGAGCTTCAAGTAATGCATTCACATGCCTGTACTGCAGAAAAGTGGGAGATGGATTGGACCTAGTTTTTAAAACATCTGAAATCCTAAATCAGAAAATGTATCTCAGCCATGTTCTGGCTTTCCAGAAAAGCTGACTGTCCCTTTTACTAGTTAAAGGACAAGAACTGTGCTAATAAATTCATAGTAAACTACTGGTTTGTAGAGAAAACATTCTACAATTTTTTGCCTTGTTTCATTTTTGTTATGATATTGAAGCATACAGTGATAACAAAGCACACTAATATTTTATTTGTATCAGGTAATTAACAATACAAATATTCTCAGGGTGCTCTCAAGTCTTTTCTTTTGCACATTCATTTCCTCTGCTTCACAGTCTTTAGTTAAACTGGCTTGAAAAGTCACATTTTTCAGAATGTGCATGTTTCTTGAGGAACAGTTTTAACTTGAATAAAAGTTGATTTCTTGCAGCTCCTCAAAAGCTGAGAATTTATGCAGAGTATTCAAGGCTAATTTCCTGTAGTTTTCCAACTGAGGCTGTCATCATGATCTACAGAAAACAGCACCCAGCCTTACATGAGATATAGCAATGATTCCATCTTCTTGTGTAGTGAAATAAATATGTATGTGTGATGTATCTACACATCTATAGTATATGCCCTGTACATATGTCTTTGGCACTTCACTTAAATATGTCAGTTAAAATAATGTGTTTGAATATTTAGACTATAAGCAAAACACTGGGAGATTATGAATTTTGAATAAATTCTGATAGTTAATATGCATATGCATTTACCTTTGCAGGGCAGTACCTGCCTTACAAAATGGTGTTGTACTGCAGAATTGCCTTTGATTTACAGCTCTACCAATGTGCTGATTGACTCAAAGGAATTGAGACAGCAGGTCTGGCTCTGGCATAAGATTTAATGTATTTCTTTTAACTGTTTCTTTCTAAGTGCAAGGCAACTACGCCAGTAAAGAGGCACTGGCATGTTTTAAAAGGGCATTTCCCTCACAAAAGCAGGTATAAGTCATAGGAAATCTAAATTTGTCGCTGCATGAAAATCAGAGGGTAAAGAGAGGCTGCTTGGAGGGCTCATTGTTTGAGAATTCCTTTTAGGAAGCTTTTCATCAGTAAATCTGTAGACATCATCGCTTCTTACTCTAAGCCACGCAGGAAAAAACATTATGTTTTCCTGTCAATGCCTTGGATTAAAAATGACTAAACAAGCATTTGTGGCAGGTTAATTGCTCCTTGGGTACTTGCAAGCCCTGCACAGAGTGGGTGTGAATATTAACTCCAGCCAGCAGCAGCTTTCCCGCGGGGACGCCGTGTCGGCAGACGGAGACGGTCCCCAGCAGGCTCCTGCCCAGGCGGGTGTGCAGCACAAGGTCAGCTCGACCTTCCTCCCCTGCTCCCTTATTATTTCAGCTGTTCCTTGTCTGAATCAAGAAATCTGCTCCCAAAGCAGAGCAGCAACACTGAAACGGAGGGAAGGGAGGGCAAGGGGCTTGGAGTAAAACTATTATTCTTTAAAGAGTTCATAGGATGAATCCTACCTATAAAACTATGGCACAAAAATATTTAGTCAATGTTTCAAACCCACCTGTCTATCACACAGGCACAGAAACACAGCTTCTCTTTTTTCCAAAGACCTATGCAAATAAATGGTGCACTAACATTTGTATTCACCTCAGATTAGTTGGAGAAGCATGTATTTACACTTGGAGATTGTCAGGATTATACACAATCAAAGGAAGAATTGTGTTTTTATGACTGCATGTAAATATGTGCCCTAGGGCTTTGTTTCCTCTTGGTATTTCATTCTGCTCAGATCTCCAGCGCTCTGAGTGTGTGCACCCCTGGAAATGTGGGGAAACACTGTAAGAGAAGTGACAGCAGAACCAAAGAGTGGCCAGGGCTGGTCTTTCCACTCAGGTTTTGAGATTACTCTGCCTTGTCTGCTCTCCAGAAGCTGTCAGCACTGAGTGGCACTTAGATAAAGTCAGGTTACTTGGTCTGATCAGGGATGTAACATTAGAAATTGAATGTGCAGTAATCATTCATATTCATCCAATCCCTCATTGCTTTTGTGCCTCATACAACTGTTAATGCATTTATTCTTGCAATGCTGTCTTGGAGCAGGGTGGTTCTGTGATCCTTCTTTTGCAGGGAGGGAGCTGAACTGCAGAGTCACCTGGGGAAGGTCAGGCAGGAAAACTGAAGGCAGGAAAGGAGCAGGACAGCTCCTCATCCCTAGTTTTAATTTTGTGACCAGAATGGAAATCAAGTATAAACGTATGGACTCTGAGTCTGTCTTAACTCTCTGACATATCTGAATAGTGACATCCTTCTTGACACTGCAACATGAAGAATTCTGCACCAATTAATTTTGTATCTGGATGTAACTTTGGCTTTTAGCTCGATTTAGCTCCATGGACCAAACCCCATCTGTTTTTGTGGGTAAAGGGAGATGCAGGTGTCTCAAAAAAGCAGCCAAGAGCCAAGTTCTTTTGCAGTGACTGGTCAATACTTGATGTAAATAACTAACTCCAGTGACCCATCAGGAGTCCCCAAGTTTGTTATCTCAGCTGGCCCAGCTGGAGGGCATGAGGGCTATAGCCAGGGCTGTTTCCAGGGCCATCCTGCAGGTAATTTCAGGGTGTGCTCCTCTGCAAAGCTGGCAGAGCAGGTATGTGAGTGTGATAGCACCTACTGAAAGACATCAGTTGTATTCCTTTGCAGGCTTTTCTTTTTCCTTTTCCTCTTGTGCTATTTTTACTCTGGTTTGAACCAGTGTTTAATTTGCTTCTTTTCACTTCTTTCCTCTAATAACAACTCTCTCTCTCATCTCACTGCTTTGCCTGATCATTTTTCCTCCTTCTTTGTTAGATGTCTGGTTTCTCATATCCCCCTTTCTTCTCTCCCCCTGTCTTGCACACTCCTCCTCACATACATTGTATTGTATGTGTTCTTTATCTGCACAGCTCCCCAGGGCACGTTCAGTAGGTGTCTTAGGAGGCAGGGGAGAGGGTCACAACCCTGCCAGCTGCTTGGACACCTGCACAGAGAGCCATTTCCACGAGGGAGGCAGGCTAATGTCTGCCAACCAAAGCCAGCTTTGGTAGCCCAGCAGTGCCAAGCAGGCAGTGCATGGAGCCTGCTGCCTCTTGATGCAAAATGTGCCCCTTTAACCATTACCTTGTCCCCCTGTTTGCCCTGTTGTTCTGTTTCCATTTCAGCAGTGTTCTGATGGCATTTCCTGAGAGGATTCTCTTGTGCAAGGCACAGTTAGCACACTGCCTCCCTGTCAGTTAGAGCTAAAGGTGTGAGCTGGCAGCCTGGAGGAGGAGGGTCTTTGCAAACCCACCAGGCACCAGCTCCATGGCCTCGTGAGGGTCTGGGTCCAGGTCACTGGGCTCACTGGACCCCTGCTTTCATTTGATCAAGCTGTTGCAGTGGTGCCATGCCTTATTCTCGACCTCACCCCCTGAACCTGCTCCTTTGCAGGGGTGTTTCAGACCTGTAGAGAACTGTAGAGCATTAGGAGTCCCTGCATGACAGCTGGAATTCATGGGGTGTAGTTTCCTCTGGACTGGTTTGCCACAGCTGGCTGACTGTGGTGTCTAAGGGAAAAACTCTGCATTTTGATTGTTGTCCGTGCCAGTGTCCCATTTCTGACATCTCTGCAGTGTGTCCCCTGCTTGAAGGACTTTTGTGGTCTCTCATACCCAGAGAGTTATTTTCAGGCTTATCTGCCTGTCCTCTACCACTCAAACATACTTGATTATAGCACAGCACTGGCTTCAACAAAATGGTACAGGATCACATCAGGATTGCCAAAATTGTGTTTTCCTCATGAAAAGGGCAGCCAAGCTTGCCACAGGACTGGTTTTCTGTCTTTCTGCCTTTTACCCCAAGGGCAACAAGCAGGCTCCCCACGCACCTGCAATTAAACATTGAGGGGACTTTCAGCTACCTGGGCTTGCCTTCACCTGTGGCACCTGCCAGTCCTGGTTTAGCTCCCAGTGGCAGCAGGTTCCTTCAGACAAGTGTGGGGCTGTGAGACCATCCCCAGGCAGTTCCCCCTTCTCTGGGGCTCTTCTCAACCCACTGCAAGGCTCCAAGGCAACAATTCGGGGGAGGGAAGAAGTAAGAGTACAAACAAGGATGTTGCTGGGTGACTCCACGTACAGCTGGGACTTATCTCCCATCTAGCAGCTCATGCATGCACACATGTATTTTGGGTTTTCAGAGTGGGAGTGGTCTGGTCAAGTTTTCCTTTTGCATTTACAGTTTCCTTGTCTCCACCCCCAACAAACATCTCTCTCTGGAAGAAAAGACCAGGAGAGTAGTGTACCTAAGATCTGCCAGATGAGTGACCACCTGCTGATCAAAAAAACCTAAAAATAATCATAGGCCTGTCTAGTTATTCTTGTATTGTTAAAAAGAACTGAGAGCCTATCTCAGCAGCACTGATTTAAGTGCTCTTTCAACCCTAAATACTGCCAGGGCCACGCTGAAGGAGCTTTCTGTGCCCTAAATACTGCCAGAGCCACGCTGAAGGAGCTTTCTGTGCCCTAAATACTGCCAGAGCCACCCTGAAGGAGCTTTCTGTGCCATTCCCAAGGGTGCTGGGCCAGCCCTCAGTGACTTTGTGTCCTCTGTCACACAAGTTGGTGCAGGACAAGTCTCACACAGCCTGGTGTGGAGTCAGTGTGGTCCCATCTCCTGTGGATGGAGCTGGCTGCTGCCTCCACTGATGAGAAGATTGGGGTCTGACAGCCATGAGCTGGAGCAGACACAATAGTTGTCTAGATGGTTAAGTAAGACTGTTTTTTCCCATTTCTGTGGGAGTTCTGAAGAATCTGTAAACTGTTTTCTTGCTTGCTGTTTTGGAACAGAAATTAAAATCTCAAATGGTTGATGGCAGAGGTGTAAAGGAAACAAGAAGTCTGGATAACCTCAATATTTCATCTTTGATTTTGACTTCCTAACATTTTATTTACTTCTTCAGAAGCCAAGAAATCAGTTAACATGCAGAATAAAAGTGTTTATCAAGAACAGAAAGGAAGAAAAGTTTTTCCATGTTCTTTTTCTCACAAAAGGTCTAAACATACAGCAAAGAAACATTAAAAAAATATAAAAGAAAGAAAGAAGCTGATGGGTGAGAGGAATAACTGATGACTGAAGGGTGTATAGGGAATGTGCTCTTTGTGTATTTGCTATATCATGAGCCAAAGCTAAGAGTCAAACTGAAAGACATCCGATTAGTTAACAACCTCTCCATTTAAGTACATTCAAAAAAGTCAAATTATAGCAGGAAGAGTCTGGGCTCGCCTCCGTCTCTGCCCCAAAATATCATTGTTCATTCTCACAGCCTGGCCAGAGGCCAGCTGCTTCCAGGCTTTTAGCCACAGGGTGTATTTAAAAACCATTCTGTGTTCCTGCTTTCCTGTCAGTCCAAGTGAAATCACTGTAAACAACCATTTTCAAGTGTGCTCATGTCCAAACAGAGGCTGTTGCTGGGCTCTCTGGGGTTGGTTGGGGCAGGGGGCAGAAAGGATGAGGAGCTCCAGAGCAGAGCACTCCAGCCTCTCCTTCTCCTTCAAACATCTGCTCAAGCCTGAGAAGGGTTTTTTCCAGCCAGGATTAGGCTCTTCACCAAACCATGGGAGTTGGTTTGAGGTCTGCACATGACACCAGTGGAAATCTGGTCAAAGGACTCCCCTGATGGTGGCAGTCCATCACAGCCTGCTATGGGCTGGATGAAACCCCAAGGAAAGGACAAAGCTATTGCACAGAACTGTCAAAACCCCCCACACAAAACAGGTGAGGGAGGCAAAACTCCAAGGAAAGCCTCCAACTGAGAGTGTGTTTGGCCATTGTTTTTCCTGTGAATCTAGGCACAGATTTTGTGAGCTCCCCAGCCATCCTGACTGCTGTGTGACAACACAGGACCAGTGAAGTCCTCTCTTATTTCTTTTAAATTACCTCTGCAAGAAAATTAATTTTAAAAAAACCAAAACCCTTTTTCCCCCCTTATTTTGATTGCACAATGAGAACAGGGAATAGTTGTTTGGGTTTGGGGGTTTTCTGTATTTTCTATTGACATGGACATTTTCCTGTGAAAATAAGTGAAGAAAGCAAGCAAGCAGTGAAAGCCAACTCTGATTAAACCCTAAGCCTCTCAGCTGTTGCATTCATTTCCTTTGCCCTGTTTGCCTTCTTTACAGTCTAAAAAAAGCTTCTGCACTGTGCAGGACCCTTTTGCCAGGGCTGGGGAGTGAGATGGCAGTAGTGCTGAGGATTGCTGAACCACTGGGACTGTGAAGGCCACTGCCCTGCTCCACTGCAGCACCTGCCCCCCCTTACCATCATTTTTGTGGCACCTCTGGGAGCTGGCACTGCCACATCCACTGGTGTATTTCATCAGGGGGAAAACAGGTCCTGCATCCCTAATCTGGTTTTGTGGCAATTCTTCTGAGCTAGGAATGGAGGACCACTCAGAGCATACCGGGTGCTGTCAGACCCTGCTTCATTCCCTGCAAGGCTTGCTGTGCCCTGCAGAGTTTGTGTGCTCAGTGCCTGGTTTCCAGCATTTCCAGACTTATTTCTGTCCTCTCATGTGAGAGCTACGGGCTGGTTTGATCATGTCTCAGTACTCAGATATATATATATATATCGTTGGTAGGATGTCTCTGTCTCTGCCTGGGACTGTGTTTGCTCACACACATGCACTCGCACAAACTGTAGGTGGCACTTTGAGAATTAGCAAAGATGCTGCTGTGTCCTGTGCCGGGGCATGGCTCTGTGCACCAGCCAGGGGGAAGGAGGAGCAGAGCAATGGATCAGTTACTAGGGAGAAAGGCAGAGAGGGAGCAGAGCCTCCCCGGGAAAAAAACCTGCTCGTTCCTCGCCTTCACTGGGATGCGGCATTCAGCTGCTTACAGCCTGTGGGAGAGACGTGCCAATACCCTGTACTTTTCTCTACAGTATGTTTTATTTATCTGCCTCAGAGGAGGAGGTTTGCTGTAGTTATCACCCTAGGAGTTCAGCTGGATACAAATGTTAACCAACTGGAGGGGAAGCAGCTTGCTCCAAAGGTTTTATCGTTGTTTAGTACACAGTGAGCGAGTGCCAGGCACAGATTATGCATTTACAAAGCTCCTGGCCCTCTCCTGCCTGAATTGTCAGGAGAGGAATTCAAACCACACTGATCAATTTGCTGTCTGTCAGCAGCTGGATACCGAAGGGCAACCCTGGATCGATCCATTCTTGGAGCACTGTCCTCATTTCAGGGATTACATGGTTTCCTCTGTGCTGTATTAACACTTTAGGTGCTGGGTGTTAAGTGAGCTCTGCATGTGGTTGTCACTTTTGCATGGTATCTTAGAGGAGTTTGTATGGATCTCGCACAAAGCTTGCTCTGTGGATGTTCAGTGTTGCTCTATGTGAGTCGGAGGCTGGCTTCTTTGATTGTATGCCAGAAGGACAGGGAGTCCCTTCTTTCATTCAGCATAAACCTAGATTTTGGAAATTATTCTGTGCTTTTCAGGAAGCTCTGAATGCCTCTGGAATGCACATCCCTGGTATAATACTAAAGATGAAAATAGAGAGAAGTTTGCTGCAGTTCACTTGCTGAGAAGCCCAGAAATGCTTCTCAGCCTGCTGAAGTGCCATCACATGAAAACTTGCAAAGTTTCTGGCCTTTCTGGCTTTGGGAGAGGATATGTGAATGTCATCATTCATTTTTAAAAACAACTAAGTGGCTTAGAAGTCTGTAGGAGTAGGGCCATGTGTGAAGAGTTTCAATCCTTTGTGGTTTGGAAATTGTTGCTGTCTTAGTCTTTGGAGATGACCTCAGGATCCCCTTTTAGCATTTCTCAGAGAGCTGCTGTCAGCTGCTGGGATGTGGAGCCCAACAGCACCTGAAAAGCCAGCCATGGCAGAGAAGTGCCATTTTATGGGCATCTGGTGTACTCTCAGTTGCTTGCAGCAAAACTCAGCAGCCAAAAATGTAGAAGCGGACTGGGACCATACCCTGTAAGCCACTGGCAGGGGCTCTGGGAGCTATGCCTGGTTAGATAAGCAAGGCCTGGGGAAGAGATCCTCTTCAGCTGCTGGTCCTGCCTAACCTGTGCTTGTTCTCACCATTCAGGCACTGGGTTAGGATCCAGTGCCAGTCCCAGCTATTATTGGCAAATATTTCCATTCCTCTTTCCTAATTGAGCACCTTTGTGCACTGATTGCTGCAAGTTTGGATGGAGCTGGGTGAGCAAATGGACTTCATTTTGCCAAAGGCCATGGCCCTTGTTTATCATCCACCCTGGTGAGTCTGGAGTTCTCTGCTTAGGGAAATGAGCTGGAAGTGTGTATAATGTGGGCTCTATTGCAGTCTTTTCTTTCTTATTCTTTCCATTTGGTTTCAGGTGGATGCACTGATGATGCCACTGTGTTAATCATGTGTTAAAGCAGAAGACTGCATCTTGCCTGTATCAGCACAAGTGACTGGATTTGAAAGACTATCCAGGACCTTGTATGAGCACAGCTGCAGGTGAATCTGCATTGGTAATCCAAGGTATACCTACAAATATTTGTCTAAGAAGTCTGCATTTCAGAAAGATATCAAAACCAATAAACCCCAAGAATCATAGTCATCCCACCCTATGAATACCTCACTGAAGTTTTCTAATGATAAAAACAGCTATGCAAAATCCACACCTTTTTTTGTTTTCTCCCCCCTCTCCCCTGCCAAACTCTCTCAAGTATGACATCAGCCTGAGCCCTGCTCACTTGGATCCTCAGCCTTCAGTGCCAGATGACAACAGAGCCAGTGAGGCATGCTTTGTTAGCTTTAATTATGTTCAGTGTGGTGTAGCACAACAGCTGGAATAATTGGGATAATCTCCCAGCTCGTGTGGGGGGCAGTGATGTTGAAGGACAGGGGGGAAGTGACAGTGAAGGAGAGCTGGCAGGAACAAGAGTGCTGTAGTCCAGGGCACTTCAGCAGCCAGCAAGTTTCAGCAGCTCTCTGGGGTGTTTGTACCTGCTGGGTCTGGTGCAGCACTTAGGGGAGTGCAGTGGAAGGTGCATCATCACAGGCTGTGTTTGCCTGAGACTCATTTATCCCTGTATAACATGGGACCACTGGTTTTGGCTGTTTGTGAGGCACAACTCACTGCAGTGCAAATGTGCTGGTCACTTTTTACACTGAATATTCACAAGGTGCTTTGAAAAGAAATTCTGCCCCAATTGTGTTCATAGAGTCAATGGAGGGTCACAGTGATGGCAGCTGTGAGCAGCCACTCCTTGGAGCTGGCAGAGAAACCACTCCTGAAAAGCACAGTGAGATCTCCCTGCGCACGCAGGGACCTGCAGGAGCACTCTGCAGGAGCAGCCTTCTTAAGGATTTGCACTGCTTTATCTTAATCAAAAACATTTATCTGAGTTTGGAAGAAGCTGAAGCCTGCCCAGGTTTACTCTGCTTTGGATGCAAAGACTGTTTGTAAAATCAGCCAAGAAACAGTGGATCCTCCTCTTAGCTTAAGCTTGCAGTGCATACAGTCCTTCCAGGACCAGACATGTGTGAGGCTATTTTGAGATTTACAGGGTAGAAAGCAGTAAATTAAAATGTCATAACCATAGTGGTTGTGAAGTCTTGGAAATCAGAGGTGATACATATTCTCCAGCTAGGTGTTATCCCAGCTTTCAATTCTACCTAACCTGGAATTAGGATTTCCTGAAGGTAGCTAGCCTGTTTGCAGCAGTTACATCCCATTTTCAGCATTTGTCATCAGCCCCTAAAGCAATATTTTTGATTTGCTTTGATCTTTTTGATTTTTTCTTTTTGATCTTTATAGGTCTCTTCCAAACCAAATTGTTCTGTGATTTTACTTTTCCTCTCCATCACTCTGCTGTCCTTTCTTTCTCTACCACAAGTGATACACCTATTTCTGCAGTTATCTACAGTTCCAAACCAGTCTCGGGGCTTCAAGTAACCCTCAGGTAATCACATGTGCTTAAAGCAAAAACAACAATATTAAAAGTAAGCTAAGGAGGCCATTTTGGTTGCTACATGTATATAGTGGTATAACAAAAACCCTAACATGCCATAGTAAACTTTATTTAACAGATTGCTTAATCTCTACAAATGTTAACCTCCAGGTTTTTATTTACTGAGCTGGTGTTTAATGATGCCATTGTCTAATTGAAATGTGTTCATTCCTTCTCCAAGTGCCACTGCTAAGCAATTTACTGATATATTGCAGGAGGACTGGTTGGGATTTTCTTTGTTTCAGAGTAAACTTGGGAGACAGATGGTGTTCAGACAGTACAGATGTGACAGCTTCCATTGCTTTCTTTATGGAGTCTTTCTTGCCAACTAAGCATTTTTGTTTTCAGATGGCAAAACTGTAATTTTCACAGGCACCATAGAGAATGGGCAGGAGTACAGGAAGAAGGATATTTAGATTTGTGCCTCTTCATCAATGTGGAAATTTACTTCCAAAACCAGAGCTGGAGGTTGCTGGAGCCCAGTTCCCATCAACTCTTGAGCTCAGGCCATTGCACCGACAGGAGCAGCTTGGAGAGTCCCAGCACTTCTCTCTCTCCTGTTGTACTGCTTGTCTGGAGCTTCCAAAATCAAACCTATGGCTCACTCTTTTGCTACAGAAAGAGAGACTGAGGCTCACAGAAGGGATCTGAGCTGCACAGCAGGGGAAGCAGGGGGAGGAGGGCTGGGAATAGAGTCCAGCTGACCCTGGTCTGGAGCCAAGATCAGCCCAAATCCCTCCCTCAAGGGTGGGTGGGAGCAGAGAGCGAGGGCAGGCAGACCTGGTGCTGCTGGTGGGAGCAGACTCCCAGAGCCAGGTGGCATTTTCATTCCAACATTCAAACACCTGGAGATGGGGGACATTCAGAAAAACACATTTGTTAGCAGTGGTTTATCTCCCCTCAGGTGCATGAGGCAGCAGCAGAATTGACATTTGACATCCTCGGTAGGCTGTTGTTCACCACAGGGGGAGAGAGCCATGGCGTCTGGCACACAGGGAGGATTACCAGTTCTTTTCAAACTCACTTTCCTGCATTATCACAAAGGTAAAGAGCTCAGCAGAAGAGGTGTAGTTCCATTCCTTTCCTGTAAAGCATCTTATGGGCAGCCTGACTGCAATGCTGTTGTGCAGCTCAGCCAGGAGATGGGATGGAGCTTTTGCCTCTGACAGTCCTTGGGACTCTGCTGTTACTGAGGATTTTTTCCACCACCAGCTACCTGCCTGCTATTCACACTAAAACACCAGGAGACAGGGATAGGGAAGGCCAGGTCTGGCCCTAGCCCATTTCTTAGAAGTTGTTCACCTTTCGTAGGCCAGTGCTTTCAGCAGTGTGTGTTAGAGAATGAAATCTGAGCTGCTCTGAAACCATGGGACTTGGGCCAACTGGGCTGGAGTTTCAGCCTGGAACGAAGACCCGAGTTCTCTGAAATACTGCAAAATGTGAAATTTTGGCCACAAGCCTCTCTCACTTTTGAATTAAGAGCTGTATTTATTTATTTATTTATTTTTGCAAGGGGCTCTAGAAGCCAATTTTCCTCTCTGTGAAGACAGCTGAGTCTGTGCTGCCTGCCTTGGATACTCAGGGCCACTCTCTGGACAGAATTTACTCCCTGCTCTGGCACCAGCCTGGCAGGACAGATGTGGTTGGAACAAGATCCCTGGTGAACCCAGAACAGAGCTGGGCGCAGCTGGCAGTTTAGCACAACCCTGCTATGAAATTCAGGCAGTTGAGGGCCAGGCAGGCTGTCAGCAGCTGCTGCCATGCAATTCTGTCTGCACACTGCCTGTGGACACGTGGCCAGGGGATCTTGGGATCTGCCATGCATTTCTGTCTGCACATTGCCTATGGACACATGGCTGGGAAATCTCGGACAGTCCTGGCTCTCTCTAATAGGATTAGTTAGCAACAGTGCTAGAAATACTCAGAGCAGCCATCTGTGGAGAGATGACCCTGTCTCTTTGTGTTTATAGCAGCTGTATAGCTTTAATGTGCTTCTGTTCATGGGCTGTTGTTAATTTTCATTAATTTCATACCATTCGATGCAGAAAGGAAAGTCTCTGGTTCAGAGCAAAAGCCACCCTAGGACTGTGAGACTCTCATTAATCTGACAGTGGCAAGAAATCCTCCACAGTCAGGAGCCTGTGAGAAGGGATCCTACAGTTCTGTGTGCAGTGAGGGCAGCAGGCACTGAGGTCATGGCCTGACACCATGGCCAAGGTGCTGGAAGGGCTGTCTGCTCCCACAGATAAAGGGATGAGCTGTCTGCAGGAAACCAGCTGGGTTTGGCTTCTTCTCTTCCTGATGGTGCCATCTCTGTTGCAAATTACTTTACTGTCAGAGGGCTATGGTTTCAATTCATACAGCTTCTACCATATTTGGCTGTTTATGAGTTTATGCAAGGAGCCCTTTGCTGTGCTGTCTGACTCCAGAGTGCCCATGTAAGGGTTGACAACCCCAAAAATGCAGTGCCCACACTGCCAGGGCCAATTCCCTCTGCCTCACGTATGTATGCAATGTTAAACCAGGTAAGTGGGGAAATATTAGAAATTTAGCAACTTAGCACATGTGCAAATGTGCCAACTGGCAGGAATCCTCAGAGCAATAGGATGAAACATTTCGAGTTACAGAACAAAATATCTGTGCTGGGGTACTGAAATACATGTCTTTAATGTGCTGTTACTGAGGTTTAGTGGCAAACCAGAATGAAAGCTATTTTAAAAAATCCTTGCTTCATGTAATGTTGTTGTAGTCCACATCATTGCCCAACATATCATGAAAGACAATATTATCCAGCTTTTGAATTGGTTCAATACCAATTACTTTTCTGCTTCAAATATCAAGAAGCATTTTTCAAAAAAATTGGTTTTGCTTAGACCTTATGGAAAATAAAATTAGTAGACATCAGAACTCTGTCTTGGGAAATATGCTGCAAAGCGGGTACAAGTATAACAAAAGTAATTATAAGTGAGTGCTGATAATTTATTTACTGGGATAGTGCCATTGTTAGAGATGTCAAAGTCCTTTTTATCTGTTTATTTTTTATCTTCACAAGTTGTTTTTTTGAATGGGTTTCCATGCTTCCAGCAGTAGGAGACTCCAAATTTCTAATGAGGCTGTAAGAAGTACAAGCACTTTTTCATGGGAGCAGGGAACTCGAGTCACATTGGATTTTGGAGTGGAGCAGTCTCCATTTGAGTTTGGCCAGAGGATCCATGTCAGACTGGGCTCCTGAGTGAACACTTATCCCTTGTCTGGGCTGCATCACGCTGGGGTGGCCATGGAGGGTTTAGTTCATTAAGTGACTATTAGAAAAAACTCTTGTGGAAGAGACAAGGGAAATGCAAGAGATCTGATGTTCAGTCAAGGACAGGTTCCTCTCTGAGGGTGTCATCATGGAGCTCACTGGGGAGCTCCTGCCCCTGGAGAGCTCTAATTCCAGCAGGGAGCTGTGCTGCATCCCAATGCAACAAAGTACATATGCACTTAACAAACCCAAGCTCAGCTCCTTTTGCAAACCAAAATAAATTGTTTCCATGCCTGCCCGGATTCTAAATTAGCAGAACAAACAGTCATTTAAAATGAATGATTTCAAGTCAGAGGAATACAAATCAAAGGCTGTGTTTTTTCTTATTGGAAAAATACTGTTCCACCAAAAAAAATATTACATAGGTTTATAATCTTCTACAGATGGGATAGAAGACAATAAAGTGGTCAACAGACAATATAACACATCTGGTTCCACATCTGGCATATCCAGATATTGACAAATCATTCTTTTTGGTGCTTTTACACATAGCAATGGTTATCAAAGATCACATTTTTATTTGGCTTGTGTGAACTTGCACCCAGAACGATTTTACCCCAGAATCCACCGATATGGACAGTTTCTGTAGTCTGTTATGCTCTGCAGGAACCCCAGAAGCTCTGACAAAAGACAGCATTCAGGTTCTGCTGGAGAAGAATGGTGGTGCAGGAGAAAGGGAGGAAGGAGTGCCTGTGGTGCCCTGTTTTGAAGGAGAAATAAAATAGAGGGATCAGGCAACATCAGCTGAGGCTTCACACAAAGCTATTTTGAGTCCTTTTCTACAGCTCTGCCTCAACTGCTCCTAACTCCTGAGCTTTGGCTCTGTCCCTCTGCTGTCCTCACCAGCCACACGTTCCTTATCTCGGCCAGGAAATCATTTCTGCAGGGAAGGAGGTCAGTAGGTGATCTGAGTTCAGAGGCCTTCCGAGGAAGTGTCAATCCAGGCAGGAAAGCTGTTTGGAACAAGTTATGAGAGGTTACCCTCGGGCAAGTAAAGATGTGTGATGAGCACATTACTCCAAAGGGAGCCCATAATTTGATACAGACCTCTGGAAGCTACCAAATTCCAATTGTGCATATTAAAACTCTGAACGCTTCAGGTCTGATTTAGGCTGCTGCAAAGTCAACAGGAGTCTCTCACTGCCTCCAGTGGGCTTTTAATATGATCCTTATTGAATAAATAATCAAGAAGTAAACCTGCACAGAATCTGATTACCTGGTCTGCAGCCTCTGAATGAACTCTCTGCTGCATTATGGAATTACAACACTGGCCTGTGAGATTCCAGTGAACTAAGAGCAGAATTTCCATTGCCCAGCTGAGTACCTCTGGTCAGGCTTATCTCTGACTTCTGCTCTGAAATCACCAGTCTGTGTTACACAAGAGGTCAGACTCTCTGATTTACAACTGTCCTTTCTGCCTTTAATAATCTGTGATGAAATCTTTTATACATGAACTCTAAGCGACTGGAAGTGCCTGCACCAGCTGGCAAACCTGCCGCACGACCACTCACCCTTTCTGCAAGTCACTGGGGCTCCAAGGCTGCCAAGATGGTGCTCTGAGATGATCCAAAAGATCTCTTTTATTTAGCAGCACAGCTGTTTGTTATTCTGTCCAGGAGCAGTAAAGCTATCAATTGCACAGAAGGAAAACATTTTAAAGCACACTAAACAGCAAATAATCCTCTGCTCAGGATATTAAAATATCCCAAACCACAAATTTCTTAGTGTTATTATTTTGTAGCAGACATCTGGCATGCCAGGCTATAGAATGAGGAGGTGATGTGCTGATATCAAGTCTGGGTTAAAAGGGGATGTCCAGATAGCCTTGTGCAGTCTGCTTCTAGGCAGGAACTGCTTCTGCAGACCCTTTGTACAGACCTCCAGTACATTGTCTTACTGTCACTGCCACGTTTGAATGGCATGTTTTGTTCCCATGATGAGGCTGGATGTATCAGGTGGAGCCTCGGCCAGCATGTCTGACACAGACCACCTTGTGAGGGAGAGGATGTCTGCAGCCAATCCTTTACACATTTATTGACCCACCTACCATTTTTGGAGCTTGCAATAATTGCTCTAATTGCTTGCTCCCATGAGGTCTTTGCCCTGAAATTCTCAAAAGCAGTTTTTGAGGTGCTGACCAAGTCAAGATCTACGGCAGGCTGACTACACAATGTTCTGCTGTCATCAGAGGTTCCTGCAGCCAACTCCACCCAAACATCACAGGTGCTTACAAAAACTTACAGTTTGGTTTTTCAGTCCTTCCACCGGCAGAAAAATGCTGGTCACACTGTTGCATAAAACCTACACATGTGGAAAAGGGCAACTTCCCTGAAATTAAGATAGAGGATGAATGGTGTCATCTGGCATTAAGTGTGGGATTTTGGAGACAAAGGAGGACAGATTCCTGCACTGTACTCTGGAAGGATACTGGATATGACTTTGGGGGACACAGGAGAGGTGGCACATAGGAAATATAAGGTCTGGATGTTAACGCCAAGAGTCTTCATCTTATTTCCTGTGATCTTCTGACACTGTGCAATCATTTTCTGGCCCTGAAAATGATGGTCAAGGTTTGATAAAAGGTATAACTCATCAGTATGTGCAGAAGCCTCTGCAAAATCCAGATGGGAAAATGACCTTGATTCCTGCAGTTAAAGAGAAAATGAGGCTTGGGCCAGATAAATTCCCAGGGTTGCACATTGATTTCATTGGAGTTGCCCTGGGGGTGAGTTTGATTCTCAAGTCCTTGAAGTTTCCAAAGCAGAATTCAGGTGGGTGGCAGTATGGAACTGATGGGGTTTTTTGTTTGGGTTTTGGGGTTTATGTTTGGTCAGTTGTTTTAGTACAAGCTTCACATGACATACAATTATTCCTGCAAATCTGTAGGAGCGGGCAACTATTTTACAAAGAAAAGATAAAGCCTTTACCTGGAACCAGCTCATGTTGACTTTAGAAAGATTTCCTTTTAGTGATGAACATGTCTGTTTAAAGTACCCCCAGCTTTGACTCTCAGGACTGCAGCCATTCTGTCTCTCTGAAGCCACCACCTGCTGATGTGTTTGCAGTAGCTTGTCCAGAAGAACATATTTCTGAAGAGAAAACTGGTTTTACTGAATTAACATAAAGTGGGATCAAACTGCAGCAGTTCAAGTTAAATTTCTGCACAGATGTGGACTCCACAGTTCAGGTATGTCTAGAGCTAGATTGCTGTGTTCCTTGGCCATTAAATATTGTCAATACTGAGTGTTTTTCTTATTTTAAATGCTACCAATTTGTATAAGGCCTATTCAATCCTACAGATGGAATAAAATTCTGAAATAGTCTAGTGTTTGAGTTTGGAGATTCAAGAATACAGAGTTGAGCACAGAATTTGGAAGTTGAGTTTGGTTTTACAGGGACAAATATGAAAGTGGAATCCACAGATGGTAATTTGAACTAGACCCTTTTCCATGGCAAATTTAGGTCTCTGTGTACCCATAGGGAGCTTTTCCTGGGAAGTTCTGATTCCATACCCTGAATGCACAGTTTGAATTCAGATTTAGGTCCTACCTGGCAGCCCATTGACCTTGTTGGGAGAATCATATCAACTTGCCAGTGAAGGACAAATCTCACAGTGCCCTAACTGGGACCTTGTGAAAATTCATTACATTCTCATGTGAAAACTCCTCATATGAAGCCCAAAGGAACTGAGCTGGGAGTCACCAGAGTATCCCATCTGTTTGTGAGATAACGTTTTCTGCTCCCACAGCAGAAGTCAGTTTTCCCTATTAGTTCTGCTTTCTGTGCTGTCTGATAGCAGGAAGAACAAAACCCAGTGAAAATTAAAAAATGAAGATAATGCAAAGTTAAACACACCTCTTTTTGATCTTCAAATTGAGTTGATGTCAAGTAAAGCTTGTTCCCTATACACTGTCTTGCTTTGTTTAATAGTGAATTGAGTGAAACTATTTGATTTGCCAGCTTGTGCAGTAAGTTGGAAAATAAAATTAATAAGTGGCAGTGTCAGAGTCACAGCGTGTAAGTGACCCCTGTGAGGCACAGTCGAATCAGAAGCTCTTCACCTTTGCAGTGTCCTATTATCATGTGATCAGATCACTTCATGAGCTTTGTGATCCCCAAAACCCCTGCTCAGGGCTGCTCCTGGCACCACAGCCCAGGCTGGGCACAGCACAGCAGGGGAGTGACATCTGTGCACGGCAGATTTTGGGGTTCTTGCTTTGGGCTCCGCATAAATCAGGGTCCTGGGAAGCAGAATTGCTCAAGACAATGAGCTCTCTTTTCCTGTCTTTCCTGGCATGTTTGGAGGAGGCATGAGGTGCCCTGGGGAGGCCTCTGTGAGGAGCCCCTCTGGCTTGGGGCAGCAGCTGAAAGCCTGAGCAGGACACTTGGTTTGTGTTCCCACTGCTGCCTGAGCAGGAACTGCTCTGCCCTCTTTGGGCCAGGGTGCCCCAAGGCAGTGGGGAGGATCCCCCAGGGAAACTCAGAGCTCTGAGAAAGGAAAGAAGGAAGCATCACTGTGTGTAGGAGACAAGACAAGAGATGGATATAGAGACTTAGATGTCACCGAAGTCCTCGCTTAGGGACTGGCATTAACATGGACCCACTGGTTGCTTTTTCCCTGCAATTTTTTTAGAGCTCAAGGAATTAAAATTCACCAAAGCCTTAATTTCTGAAAATTATTAAGTCTGACATAATTTTTCCTTCACAATGTCATTTAGTTGGACTGACCAGCATGTTCCTCCTCCCCAGTGCTGCCCCTTTACTCTTGTATCAAGCTATGAGAAAGAAGGGTTGTCACCAGCTCCCTAAGATGCAGATTGCACACCAGGGTAGCACAGCAGAACCATCCTGCTTTCTTTTACCAGCTCTGCTCAGTATTTAAACAGTTATTTAGTTCCCATGGGAGAATTGTACTAGAAGAGAGAAAGGCACAGCACGCAGCTATTATTGGGGCAGTGATTGTAATGAGCATGGAAAATGGAACAATATATAACCTATTCTTAATAGACTCTTGGGAGGGTTTTCCTCTGCTATTCCCCTGATCCCATAGCCAGAATTTTTTTTTTTTTAATAATTGATGATGCCTTGTTTTTTTTCCATTTGTATTGCTCAGTAAACATTAATGGCATTTTTCACAGATGGATTATCCCTGTGCCTGCACCAGAATATTTTGAATAAAACAAACCCCCTTCTTTCTTTTCAAGCAATTGTTTGATGAGAGAACCTGTCCTTTCCAGAAAGGACACTTGACCATGGAAGGTCAAATTTTTCTGCACTGAAACTGCAGTTGTGTCAGCTGGGAATGCTCTGGAGTCTGTGTGAGCTCCCTGTGTCATCACCACAATTCCTGGGGATGGAGTTGTGCTGGCCTAGACCTCCTCTACCATAGAGAAGGTTCCTGAAGCCCAAGAGGGAGGCAGGCTGGGAAGATGTCCAACTTTCTGTGCATGCAGCACTTCATTATGCAACTATCATGAATAGAAGTCCTCTGTCCTGGAATGGGAGTTATTAAGCTTTAACTTTGTGGTCACAAATGTATCAGCAGTTTTGAGATCTTCATGCTCTTAAACATGATGCTAAAAATGTATCTGCCTGGCTATGGAGTTTTTTGGGGGGATTTTTTTTCCCTTAATGAAGGTGTGTAAGAAGAACATGGGGAAATTGAAGGATGCCCATGACTGTAGCTCAGCAGCTGAAGCAGAGCAGTCAAGCTTAACTCCGTGCAGGTGAGGAGGATGTGAGCCTTAATGCCTTCTGCTCCATGGAAACTGCCTTCCATCCACTTGAAGGCTGAAGCATTGGTGGTGGGAGAGGGAAAACAGAAATGCCATGGAAACATCTCTGCTTCACTAAGGAAGTGCAGTGCTGTTTCTTTTGGTTTTACTCCTAGGTGTGTGCAGTGGGTCATCCCACAGCAGCAACTAAATATTTTGTTTTAGTTTTGGGGAGAAATCTGTCCCTGAAGACACTCACTTGTGTCTTTTCTTGGTTTTTATTTTGTTGATGCAGTGACATACAAACTTTTGATCCTTGGCATCTAGGACCAGGGCTACACTATGCCCCAATTAATAGAGTTTTAGTGCTGGACATGTTTTGGGGCCCACATCTCCCCCATGTTAAAAGTAATGTATTTTATTGCACACCCATTAGTAAAGGTTGGGTTTGTGTGCTTTAAGTAATGAGAATTCTATGCCTTCTTTGTTTTGGGAAGTGTCATCCTCAAGATGTTTTTTCATGCCTGTCATGCATCCAGGCTGCAGCTTTGCTGGCATGGGCCCAGGAAGGATGGCACACTTTGTTTCCTGCTAGTCCTGCTCAGCCCTGGGTGCTTACACCATCTCCTCCTCAGCGTTGCTCAGGTGTGGCAATGGTACCTTTCTGGGGCAGGAGCTCTCCTGGTGCACAACCAGTGCAGTTTAAGATATAAAGGTGTGAAGTGAAGCCCGTGACAGCTTGAGGGATTGCGTGGGCCTTTATCAGCCAGAACCTCTCTGAGCACAAACACAAAAATGTTGTTGACAGACAACTTTCATAAATTGCTTTGTTGAGTGTCAGCTTCCCTTCATAGCACATTGTCACATGCCAGTGCTGACACTTGTGGCAGAACTTGCTGGCGCAGTATGGCATGCTTGTCTGTAGCTTTTTCTGCATTTTCTTCCTAGGAAAATCCTTATGGTCCAAACTGGAGCCATTTTTTCAGGTTTTGTCCTTGATGCATGGGTGAGGGGGGATGTTTTGCACAGTATGTGCAGCCAGAGCCATGCCAACATCACAATTAAAAACGGAGTGAAACAAAATGAATGCTTTAAGTGTACTCATATTTCTGTGATGTATTTTCTGCTGCTGGACTTCTAATGCTTAAAATCTTTTATAGGAGCATCTGTTGCTCAGAGAGCAAAGGTTTGCTGCAGTCACCAGAGTTCATAGTAGCTATGGGCAGGTTAGGCAAAAACATCCTTTTTTTAAATCACTTTTCTGTGCTAGGTGTTTGCCCAAAGCCATGCCATCATGGCAAGGAAATTTGTCCTGCTAGTATCACATGCAGCAGGACAAGGGTTGTGGTCACTGTAATGTTAAACTGAGTCACAAAACTTCCTAAATGGGTGCTGTGTGTGTGGCTAAAGAAAGAAAAAAGAAACGTCACTCATCAAGTCTTTAACACCAAGCAAGAAGAGTGAGAAGCAATGAAGAGACTGTAGGAACTTCAAAGTAAGCAAAAAAATTCTCAGTGGATTCCTTTTTTCCCTGAAAATTGGGAAGCAGCAGATGGATAATCAACAAAACCCACATCACCTCCTTGAGATAAGGTCTGGGGACAGAGCTTGCAAGGTACTTGAGTAAAAAAAAAATGCATGAAGCTCTACATGGTATCTACAAGCTGTGGATCCCCTGGATTTTCCCAGGCATCTGGAGGGTATTGGGTTACCTGGAGCCAGGCAGTTCCCAGTCAGCAGCTGGTGCAGGTGGACACTGTGCAGCTGGGCTGGGCAGCCTCACTGGCTTTTGGGCTGTCGTGATGTCAGGAGTCCCTGCATTACAGCATGAGCTGACTTTTGCAGCTTCCTAGAGGTCAGGAAAAAACCCAGTATACCCTCAGGGTTTTTATCATGGTTTATGCCATAGTATGTGGCTCATGGTTAAGAAGGGAGCAAGGAGAGCCAGCACTTAATTTTAGCACATGGCTGAAGACCTGCTGTGAGGTGGTGCAGACACTGGTGAGAGCAGGAGCAATTGGCTCTCCCTGTGGGCAAACTCAGTGAGTGTCACATGAAAGCGACTAGCTCAAACACCATGGAACAAAGGAGCAGATTATTTTGACATTTAGGCCTGAATATGGCATTTCCAGGGATTCTTGTAATGATTTGGCCAAAGACTATTAACAAGGCAAAGGCCAGGGGGGGAAGTGGTGAGTCTCACAATGGAAAAATTAGCACATGGTAGGACTGGGTCTGCTGTTGCCCACAGTATTTTGGGGCTTAGGCAAAGGGTATCCTGCACATAAGGCCACAGTAATTTTTAGTCTCATGCTGGAGCTGCTCTAGATGACATCAATGCCTTTGGCTAGCTGCCATGGCAGGGTGCAGAAGAGGCTGGTGGTATCAAGGTGTGCTGGTGGTGTTGTATTCTGTGCTAGTGCTGGGCTTTCCCTCCACTAGGGCAGCTGGAAAACCTGTGTGGCTCAGTGTCTAAAGCATGGTCTGGTGTTTGGTGACTCGCACAGTTCAGGAACCTGCTAGCTCAACATATTGGCCTTGAGACTCCATTTCTTTGAGTGTACATGTCTCCAGTGATCCTTTAATTTGGGGTGCTCTCTAGTTTGTGAGATGAAATGTAGGCAGTGAATTATGTCAGATGGGGCTGGGTGTGTGCTCCCAAGCTGAACATGTGTTAGTGACCTTGCTCCAGTGTTGTGGGGCTGGAGGGCAGCAGTAAGTCACTCTGACGTGATGTGTAGCACAATGGGGTTGCCTGCTGTAGGTGCAGCATTGGGCAGCAGAGCCGTGGCAAGAGGCTCTTTATTTCAAGGTTTCAGCTTTTCCAAAACACAATAGGACATGCTTGAAATTCATTCCTTCACGCTGATCCTGGGAATCTTCCATAACCTTGAGCTTTGGCTGTCTCTGTGTTTTCTGTATGGAGCTGCTCACCGAGCCCTGACGCGCCCCAACGTCGCCTCTTGTGTGGGGAGGGAGGCACCGGGGCAGAAGTGGCTCTGCAGGAGCACCGTGGCCAGCCCTGGCACTCCCCTCTCCCTGGCACTGCCAGCAGCAGCTCTGCCTGTGTGGCTGCCAGCCAGCTGAGGCATTGGCTGGGATGGCACAGGTGGTATTTGGAATTTCACAGGCGCCCCTTATGAGCGATGCAAATGCCCACCCAGCCTGTAACTGCAAGGCTTTAGGCTGGTTCCCTGTGTATAAAGAACTGTTCTGTTCCCTCTCCAGGCACTTGGGTGATTACTTTTTCCTTTTGTTTTCACCTCTTGCAGGACCTTTGCCCATGGCTGAGCAGCAAAGGCTTCCCAATCCCCTCATCCAAGGCAGTGCCTGTTTTTGTCACAGCAGCTCCAGCACTGCTGCTGCTGCTGGTGCCTGCAGGCCCTGGTTGCCCAAAGTGGCCAGAGATAGTTAATGTGTGTGATCTGTAGCGGGGCACCAGCCCACACTGCCCTGCTTCAGTCCCACCCAGCAGCAAGGGTTCACTGCTGACCCCCGACCCACAAGGAGAGAAAGCACCAGACAGGGAGAGCCTTGCCAGTCCCCACTAAAGCCCTGGTTGCTGCAGGTGGGCTCAGCACTGGGCATCCCTCACCCCACTGCCCTCCTCCTGGCCTTTTCCCCCTTGGGAATTTGTTACCTCTGAAGTGCTGCTCCAGCATCTGCAGCCCTGGCACTGGCCAGACTCGTGCCCACATCCAAGTCCAGGCTGCTGCAGCATCTCAGGGGCCTCAGACCATGGCAGTGGTAAGGCTGGGGATTGGAGGGGTTTGCAGTCTCTGCTTTGAACATGTGTGCTATGTGTGGAGCCAGAACATTTAGGGATACCCCAGCTGCTAGCAGGAAATGTCCTCACCCTGGCACAACTGGACAGGCAAAACCACCCATGCTCCTCT
This sequence comes from Hypocryptadius cinnamomeus, assembly GCA_013400635.1. Lineage (NCBI taxonomy): Eukaryota > Metazoa > Chordata > Aves > Passeriformes > Zosteropidae > Hypocryptadius > Hypocryptadius cinnamomeus. The sequence goes on along the minus strand of VYZP01064604.1, from coordinate 139,583 downwards.
ACACCTGCTCCCTCCTAGGCACACCCCATCCCCGCATCCCTCTTTCCACTGCTGAAATCCTGTTACCCTCTCATACAGCACATGCCTTACCATTTCCATCTGACATCAAGGATTTCAGCAGTATTTCTTGATCTGTTTCATATTTTAAAGCAAGCAGCTATTCCTCCTGCCCTTTATCTCCTAACTCTACCCTAATAAACATGATTGCTTCATCTTGTGAGACCTGAAAACCCATTTCTGAAATTCCCCTGGCAACTAATACAGTAAAACAAGCATATAAATAATTATGACAAAAAGGCATAAAATGCCAGACTTGGGTCAAATATACTCATGGAGTGACATTAGCAACAAATAACTACGCAGGGTTTGAATGTAGATGGAAAAGGCTGAATAAAGAGTAGCTACTTCATTGCCCATAACTGCCAAGCTCCTAATTCAGGCAGGCCATATTTTACTGATAGCAGAGCAAACACAGTCATAATGTACCCCTACCTTTCCTGCTTTGTGAAAAAGCCCATCCATCCCCAGGGAAGCAAAGATGTTAAAAACAGCGGTGTGAACGGGAGGTGAAAGGATAAGACAGAAAGCACAATCACAGGATGCAGCTCCCATGTGTTTGTTGCACATCATATGCTAAGTTCAATTTTCCAAAAGCTTTGTTTTATTTTTAAAGGTAACATCTTTATTATTATTATTAGTATTATATTTATTAGTTGTTATTATTATTATTATTATGCAGAGATGAGATTTTTTCCCCCTTTGATCACAGAGCAAACAGTTTGCTTTTGAAAATGTTAATGGAGTCCTGATTTAAAACATTTTTTTCTTCACTTTTTTTTTGTTGTTGTTGTTTTTTAAAACGTTGCAACAGGCAGGATCTGGGTTTCGATTTTCTCGTCCTACACAAAGAAAGATTCTGGAGTTCACACTCCAAGCCACTACCGGTAGGTCCTGCCTTGCCCAGTTGTCATCATCTCAGTGTGGTTTCGCCAGGTGGGGTGGGTAGGTGGGTGGGAGGGGAGGAGTTGGAAGAAGGGAGGGTATTTGTCAGCTATGTCGAGTCTTGGTTAACAACTTTGCCTCCATTCATGGTTGGTGTCCCTGAACTTTTCCTTGAGCGTCCTTGTTTTTCTCCAATTTCATGCAGCGATGGCTCTCTGTACATGCACACTGCAAACAGAAGAGACGCCCGTTAACAGCCCTGAAGTCACAGTCATGACCATAACAAATTACTTCTTTGTACATGATGCTGGATTCCAGCCCCATTGCAAACACACACACACACACACCCCCACACCCACACTTACAAAACCCCAACTGACCCAGCAGCAGATCGTTTTACCAAGCAGGATCTGTTTACTTGCCCTTGCTGCCTTTTGCTTCTGTCTCTGTATTCTTTCAAAGGCAGAGAGAAACAGCAGATTGACTGCTCACAGATAAATCTTTCTAGGTTTTATGTGCTTTACAGTTTTTTCATGTTATATTCATATATATAAAATAAACGTTTTAGCTCACAGAGCCATGTACTGCCTTGAGAAGCTGATTATCATCTAACAACAGGTTCAAGAATGACCTGGTTCCCAGCCCTTGACCTGCAACCAAAGCCCTTGAGAGACCCGAATCAAAACTACACCTGCAGCTGAGCCATGAAGGCATTCTGGGTGTTGAGCTGTGGATCTGAAGTGGTGACTCAAGCCCATTTGGCTCCATCGGCCAAGAGCCGAGCTCTGCTCTCGGCACTTCCTATTTATTCCTCTGTAAATCAAGCCAGCCAGCCAAGGTCAGGGCTGTGAGCAGACACATGGGATGAGTTCAGTGACAGCAAGTCAGGAGATGTCCCAGCTTTCCGTGGTCGTCTGGCAGCACCTGAGAACAGGGTGGCTGGAGGGCACTTTCTCTCCAGACCCTGGCTATGCAGTGTGTGTCCTATAAAAATGCACTTGCTGGAGCCCAGACAGCCAGAGAAGGCTGGCTCATGGCTCATCCCCACATCCTGGGCAGGACAAAGCATTCATCCAGCTCACCATGGGGATTAAGTCCTCACAGCTGTCCTCGTGCCATGTGAGGTGTGCCAGAGCAGGGGCATGAGCTGTTCACACCAAGGAGAGCATCTCTGATGAGCTCACTGCAAATGTGGCAGGGTGCAAATGTGATTGAAAGAGTGAGGCATCTCAAGGGCAGGCACAGATGAGATGAGAACATAAGGCAGGTCCAGACTGCAAATGTCATGTCCAGATCTTTGCAAAAATTAGGAAATGAAGAAATGATTGTGTACTGCTTCATTTTGTGAAGTTGTCACATCACAAACAATGGCACAGAGCTCCAACACAGGATAGAGCCTATCAGGGTTTGGTTCTGGGTAATCAACAAGAATAAAACTTTAAAAATTATCTGAAGAAATGAAAAAAAACCCACCCCATGTACAAAAAGGCAATGTAAGTGCTTGTATCTATAATCTCCCTTGATTTGCAAATAAATCCTAGCAATTAGAGGCAGGCTGAAAATGACATTATTGCTCTGTGCTTTTACTCCTGACTAGATAAACAGTTACAGCACTGTGCAACAATACAGGACAAAGATAAAGTGCAGTCAGCTGTGTATTAATAGGAGGGATATTGAATTGAATATATGAGCAGTGAAAAAATATTACTTTTCCCACAGAGTATTTTTCATGCAAGGCTTTCAAAGCAGTTTAAAAACGCACACACACACACACACACACACACACACACACACACACACGTCCTCCTAGCAAGGCTGAAAGGAGGTACTGCTCTGCAAGCTGTTACTGCTACTGGAGCCTTTTTTTTCATGAAAATTAGAGAAAAAAAAAAAAAAGAGAAAATTAAGGAGTTGTCCCATGGGTCTGGGCCAGGATGAGCTGTGCCAGGACTGCCAGACAATGGATGCTGTCTGCATGCTGCAAGGACAATGTGTAGCATGGCAGCAACAGATGGAAAAGGGTTCTCACATCCCTTTCAGTCCTGCCCCTCACAACTAGGAGAGTTTGTCACTCAACAACATGTGGTGGTGAATTTGCCTGTTTTGGTGAAGTACCCAATGAAATCCTAAAGAAAGTATGAAATGGTTAACAACTGAGGAAAACCCGTGCCCTTGTGATTTCTTACCCTGAGCTGCAGAGTCTTTGGCTAGCACTGAGGGTATGCATCACTTCTGTGACTCACCTTATTCTGGGATGTGATGTTTGCCCAGCAGAATTATGTATTTGTGCCCCAGTGCCCCTGACATTCCATACACAAGGTTTTGTCTCAAGTGCACTGTTGCCTTCATCCTGACCTCTCTGGTCCCAAGCTGGAGCTGGAGGGACCTCCATGAGTTCTTCCCCCAGAACCAAGCTCATCTCACGCACACCCATTCCCAATAACCAATCAGGCGGGGTCAGATGCTTAACCACAAGGACTGAGCCCAGGTGAATGCTGCAGCAGCACCATGGTATGCTGCCCTTCCTCAACTCCCTGCCTCTCACCACAGCCTTTGGGTAAAAACCTTGAGCTGCCAACAATGCCCACAGAGTAAAGAATATAAACCAGGCAACTGAAGTAAACAACATTTGCAGCTACAAATGAAGGAAACCCTGTACCTGACAAGCAAATAAGGCAGGAAAGTTTTATCTTCCAGACTAGTGCAGGATACAAATACTAATGTGGGGCATGGCTGGAGACTGCTCACACTGAGCTTTTCAGACAGAGCTGTCAAAGCCTCTGTACCAGGCAGGCTGTGCCAATAGCCCATGCCAGAAAATCTGTAGCAGTACAGGACAAGCATATTTTCAGTATTTAGATACACCTAGAGGATCAGTGTATGCAGTACTTACATGGCATCATGCACAAGAGATGCCTGGATGTTCTCCTACTCAAGATGCTTGCGCACATGTGCTGAGCTGTGGCCAGCAGGGGCTGTAAACCCCCTGCACTGTGGCACACAGGTGTGTACACCTGCATCTGCACAGGCACAGGGCTTCAAGGACAGCCCAACATGTTGTGCAACACAGGCTCTTGGACTGCAGCTTGTTCCTCTTTGTACTGACGAAGTCTGAGCGTGACTCACGCAGGGAGATGTTAGTCATGGACTGGGGAGGGGGTGTTTGCAAACGGACTCTTGTGAGTGCCCAGATCTTCACAGCTTTGAAAGTGCATTGTTGGGCTCCAGGAACTGCACTCCAGCACTTGCTGGCAGGTCTCTTTGGGATCCCTCTGTGTGTATGTGTGCGTGTACACACATTCCCTGTCATCTGCATCGAGGTAAAGCAGCAGCAGTGTGACAGTCATGCCCGGGCACCTGGGAGGTCTGCTGGAGCACACAGCACAAGGAAGGAGCTTTGGAAGGATGAGCAATTCAGCTAGAACAAGAGTTCCCTCCCTGCTTTGCCTTGCTTCTCCCACCCACCCACACCCACACACCAAGCCAAATACAGCCCTTAATGTCTAGAAACCAAGCTAATGCTTTGGAGTTTCAATCAGATAATCAGCTCCTATGCCCCAGATTCCAATCAACACATCCATATTCATGCTTTAATTGGAAAGTGCTGTTAGCTTGATCTGCTGAAGAGCTGCAGGCATTAATGGAAGGGGGTGAACACAGTGGAGCTGTGCCCATGTCTGGTTCTTGTGGCTTTCAACTCCCTGCTCCCCTGTGAAGCAGCAGTGCCTGCCACTCACAGGCACAAGGGAAAAATCTGCACAAAGATCAAACTCACCAATTAGGAAGGAGACTGAGGGTACAAGGGAGGAGCACGGGGGTGGCAGGGACCATACTTCCTGAAGGCAAAGGCGTGGAAGGGGCTGCCTGTCACCCAGAACAGCTCAAACTCTTGCCTACACGCCGGCACAGGATCACACTCATTTCTGTTTCCCAGACACGGCACTGGCACATCACCCACATGATGACACTGAAATCACCCTGGGCATCAGGGACTGCCTGAGTTTGGGAAGCATCGTTTTGTGTCCTGACCCTAGCATTTCTCACTTGGCATCACTGCAAGTTGAGGAGGTTCAGGGGATGCAAGAAACTCCATTTCCTTTCTCTAGAATATGGAAAAAGCTTATTAAGCACATCAGATATTTCCCATCCATCCATCTTCACTCCGTGTCTTTCCTTGTCTCAGACCCTTGCGAGTCGGGAGGAACCAAAACTTTTCTAATCTGCTGTTCAGCAGGTGGGCAGCCCTGCAGGATCACCATGTGCCTGATGGTGCTGGGCTGGATCTGGGCAGGGCTGGAAGCACATCCTCTGGTAGCAGCCCAGAGCAGGCTCCTTGCCTGCACAGATACCACAGCTCTGGGTGCTGGTATCTGCCCGAGTGGCTGCATTTGCCAATGCTCTGGTGCAGGGAATTAATTGCCTGAGCAGCAGCACTCAGGGGCACCAGGGAGTGAGTGATTAGGCACCCTCGTTTTCTGCCTCTAATTACCGTGTTCTAAATCCCAGCTGATGAATTTCAGAGGCATGTGAGCTCGTGTCTATCTGGTGTGAAGATAGACATGTAAAATGTGAAGGATGTTGCCAGGTGGAATCACACTTTGTTCAGATAAGAAAGGCAGCACAGGATGGCAAAAAGCCAAGCAAAATCATGGTTAAAATACATCACATCTGCCATCTAATAAGATGATCAAGAGTCGGATAGATGAACAAGTGAGTCAGTGTAGCACAGAAAACCTACCAAAGCCTGCCCACCTGGAAGACAGACCCAAGAGAGGAGCTGTGTTACCGAAGACTTACAGAGTGTGGAGATTTTGAGGTTTGATTTTTTAAGAATACTTTTTAGGATGTTGGAAAAGTAACATTTTATATGGGCAGGTAGTAACAGGACAAGGGAGAATGGTTTTAAATTAAAAAATGAGAGATTTCGGTTAGACATTAGGAAGAAATTCTTCTCTGTGAGGACAATGAGGCACTCCTACAGGTTGCCCAGAGAAGATGTTGATGCCCCATCCCTGGAAGTGCCCAAGGCAAGGCTGGATGAGGTCCTGAACAGCCTGATCTGGGGAGGGTGGCATCTCTCCCCATGGCAGGGGGTTGGGACTAGATGTTGTTTAAGGTCCCTTCCAACCCAAGACTTCCTATGACTCTATGCTGTATGTATTAAGGTGATACCTTTGAAGCCTTTTCACAAGGCCTACTGCATTTTCCTGGTCAACAGTGTCTTGTACTTCTTTACAACATCTGAGGACTCTGCCTTAACAAAACTTGGATGTTATTTCTCTGAGGAATGACACTGGGAAGGATCTGGCTGCTTGGATACTCATCAGTGGTAATAAATAGACCCAGACTAGCCATTAACAGGTCACCTTTGTATCTGAGGCATGTTCACATCATGAGGGCTGAAGTGCCATAAATCCAGAGTTAGGGACTGCTCTGTTGACTTGGAGGAAGTTTTCTGCCTCTGTGGCCAGATTTGCCACCCTGTTTTCTAGTTTGGGCCAGGAGAGAGAGGAAATGTAACCCTTTGGAAGAGTTACGTTTGGAAATTATGTCTTCAAGAAGAAGGAAATATAAATAACAGAGCACATCCACAGTAAACATCTGATACTATTCCTACTTAAATGACTGGAAACTTCTCACATTGAGATGGACTTGGATATTTAGAAGAACAAGAGGCACTGTGGATGGCTCCAGCACTAATCATTACAGACACTTACAGAGACTGAAATTTCTCTAAAAGATTGCTTGTTGTCCAAATGACAATTATACTCAAGCTCATTTCTTGTGCAGTCTAGTTCAATCTTGATGTCTTCCCTTTAGGGTTCATTTAGCTCGAATAATCGGTGATCAGAAATAAAAATATCAGAAGAAATGTGTTGCGTATGTGTGTTTTGAAGCAAAACTGGCACCACACAGTACATCAACTGCTGCCTACCAGGCTGTTTGCCTTGGCTTTGCCTATGCACAGATGGGAGAAGAACTTAACGTCTCCCCTGTTATTACTTAGTAAGTTTTTTGTGCTTTCATATTGATTAAGCTTAATCTTATTTCCAAAAACAAACAAATCCTACCTACACGAAACTAAAAAAAAAACTCCAACCGACCAAAATCCAAAACTTTTCCAGTTGGTATCTATTGAATTTTGTACAAAATACCTCCAGCATCCTGCCAATCTACGTGAGTCAAAACACTCTGAGTGTTTAGCACAGCAGAAAGCCGTAGCTGCTAAAAGCCATAGATAACACACATCCATACATAGATACCACTGTGTATATATGCATATGTGCTCCCATGAGTATTTAGAAATTATCTGTGAGGATATTTCTTATTTATGTTTAAGTTTACTGTCCATTTGCAAGGAGACTTCTGAATTCAGAGAGCAGGATGAAACAATGGGAATCAAATGAGCTTAGGGAGCAATCTAGGCTTTTTTCTGTTTCCCTTCCCTGTGAACCCTTTCTTCACTAAACTGCTGCGTAATTTTTCTGCATATCAGATACAACGGGGAAGTTTCATCTCAGATATAACTGCTATTGAGTGGTAGGTGAAGTGATTCCTAGCAATGGATGTGGCACTTCTCCTTCCCAGGGGGAGCAGATTCCTCCTTGCACACAGTCCTGTGTCAGCCATCACGGGACAGGGCTAATGCTGGTGGTGGTATCCAGCAACAGGAAACCTGGGGGTGTGACTGTGGATGGAAGCTGCGTCCTGAATAAGCAGCAAAGCCCACACACTGGGGCAAGCCACAGCATTCTGCAGAACCGACATGCAAATACAGCAGGAGAGTGCTTTGAGTATGTCCTTGGAGTCATAACAAAGAGAAAGAAGCTGTTAAAACAGGGTAGGAATTGCCCCTTTTCTGTAACATCTCTGCTTGCAAGCTCTGCTCCTGGGGACTTTGATGGATGCGGTGCAGAGAAGTCACGTGGAGATGAGTGCTTTTTACTCCAACCCTCCCCACAAGCCTCTGCTACCTACAATGAATTTTAGGCTTGGGAACAGAGTCCTCCGTCTGGAGTCACAGTCCCAGACAGCTGAATGCTTTGGGAAGCTGACACGTGCCTTGGCTTGGGAGACTGCCAGCTCTTTGATGCAGCAGCGCTCACAAAGCCTGACTGCAAAGCATGTGGAGGAGGGAAGGAGTGGAGGAGCCCTTAATTTGGCTGCCAACTTCCAAAGCGCTCACTGCTCGGGAGGTTATGTGACAGCTGTGATTGAGGCAAGTGTGGGAGGATGCAACTGCGGGAAAGGGAAGCTCTCAGGCTGGGCTGGGTTATCCAAAATGAAAGCCAGAGCGGCATTTGCTGAAATGAGATCTCTGCTGTGGGTCAGGCAGCTCTGTTAAGGCAAGGCCTTCCACGAGGAGAGCCACAGGAATGGCCTAGTTTAATGAATGCAGAAGGAAACTATTGAGCTGTTCAGCAGACACCATGCATGCTAGATTAAAAAAGAAGCCTGGATTCAAAGGATCCCACTGATCAGTGCCAACGCCCAGCCAGGCAGCGAAGAAATACCAGAAGGAGGTGGAAACACAGCTGTGAAAGGTGGTGCTCCTAAAAGACTCTCCTCGAGGTCAAGGCAAGAGAGAAGGTGGTGACCAACCCCATGCCTGAAGCAGGCCCTGTTCCTTAGCAACACTCGAGGGCCTAGGGTACCAATCCCACTAATGCCTCAGATAAACAACAAAGGGCTCCAGGCTGCAGAGAAGCTGTTGAAAACAAGCACAGGACACGCAGCTCCAGGCCATTCTCTGCTCTTTCAACATTTCCTGTGCAAAGCCCACTGGGATACTCTGGGATATGCTGCACTGAATTTCTCTAATGCTTTGCTTCAGATGGCCTTTTCCTTACACTCACAACTTCCTGTCCCTGAGCTGGGAAGCTTTTAAAAAGGCCACTGCTGTGTGGAGTGAGCTGTGGCCTCCACCACTTGTGAGTGCTATCTGTTAGGGGAGCATCAGTTCAAACCTTCTCCCACAGCCAACATGGAGTAGTGAGAGGGAGCACAGAGCTGTGCAGCCAAGGCCAGCTCCAGGCTACTGTGTCCCTGAAGGAGACAAATGGCAGGACAAAGATGGGGTCAGAAAGGCATACCTGGTTTGGGGATTGAAAAGTAGTGCTTTTCCCAAGCAAGAGATAAGAAGTGCTGTTTCCAGAATCAAGTTAGTACCTGTTAAGTACTAGGCTTATTACAGTATCTCTCCATTTATTAGGGGCCTGCCCACAAAAAGCAAAATGTCCTCGATGGAGCCTGAGGCACACTTCAGAGAGTGTACAGGCATCTGCAGGAGGGCAGAACTTCAACTCCATGACTTTCACTGAAGCCTCACACTGTGATGAAGACATATGGCATGACAGCATCCCATCTAACTTTGGACAACAACTCTACCCCCCAGTGACTAACTAGGATGCCTTTACATATGAGGAAAAACAGATTTAATCTCAGGGTAGACATAAAAAGAACATCCACAGCTGTGCTGGTAGGACCCATTTTTCTTCTGTTACTATGAACAGAGTGCCAAAGTCTAAAATCAGGTGAGATAAATCCTGTCTCTACTGCCTCTACATGGGACTGGAAATCTACTGAAATACACTGGCAAAATCCTCTGAGAAGACAACATTATGATCACTACTGCATCACATTCCTTTGGAACTGCTGGCTGCATTTCTTTACCAGTAATTTCTTGTGTTGCTGGGCTTTTAAATTCATCCTTTAGCACCCCAAAGCTAAGAAACCCCTTTGAGGCTAGAAGCAAAGCAGAAATGCTGACAGTGCAGCCCAGCACCTATCTGAAGTGCTACAAACATTTCTTGCTTTCTGGTCTCGAAGCCCAACACCCCCACCCAGGAAACCCCAACTCTGCAGTTGTTACCTCCCGCTACCCAAACCCCACTGAGGGAGAAAGTGGGCAGATTCCATACCTTCAATGGGTTTGGGTACAAAATGTGATGAGGGTTTGGTTTTTTTCACTCGGTTTCCCTTCATAATTTGACCTTCTTTATTGAGTCCCAGGAACCACGCTCGTCCGGATTCTTGCTGCCGGTACAGCGTGGAAGAATAAATAACGTAGTAGTTTTCAAAGACAGATTCTTTAAATTTGCACTCTGGTGTGAAAACATCCTGCAGTAAGAGAGAGAAAGAAGAAGAAAAAGCAATGGAAGAATTAATAATCACTGATCTTCTAAATTAGGCATCACTGAGTGATACACAACGGTCACGCATTGCAGTTAGCAACAGAAAACAACAGGCATCAGCAATGCCAGCTCCCAGCAGTAACACCCATCCAGACAACTCCCAGCTGAAAGGCAAGGCTGTCATTCCCTCGCAGAGCTGTGGTTTGCAAAACAGCCTACAGTGAACAGGCATGAAAAATGTGCAGGAAAAGTCAGAAATTTGCCAGGATTTAGACTTTAATACTAAGCAAAAGAAAGAAAAAGAAAGCTGAGAAGCAGAGACAGCCTTGCTGTTCCTCATGCCTTCTCCTGGCTTTGCTCATACCTTCCCGGTGATGGGCAGATGTACAATGCTTTTTGTCTAAGATATTGAGGTTTCTTCAAATTCTTAGAGGCAAAAGGCAGTTTATTGAACCATTTAAGAGGATTCAAAGAAATGAGAGTACAAAAGCAAGTAAACCATTTAATTTCAAAAGCGTGTGAGGAAATGCTGGCACAAAGCCTGGAAATCTTTCAATAAAGAGAAAAGTAATTTTTAAGATTTCTGGCATAAGTATTTCTGCAGGTACCAAGAAGCATTTCCACACCTGCCCTGGAGCAGAGCACATATGGATCTGTCCAGGACATCCCCTAAGCCTGTGATGGCTGTAGGAGTGGCTGTGCCATTGCCACTTGCCCTGGCTTTGCATGAAGTCTCCAGGATGAAACTACACTCAGCTATGGACTAGTACTTGTTATGTCCCAGTATGCAAGATTTTCAGAACAGAGAAACATTAAACCTCTTTTAAAAGATCTGCCTGGCCAGGGGATTCTGTAACAGTGGGCTCCCCACCCTTCAGTGAGTCCTATGTGGTAGTCAGTGAGTTGGGTTTTGTTCTTTGAGATTGAGCAGAAACCTATCTTGGCCGAACAAATTCTCACACTAATTTTCTAAAAACTATTCTTGCAAAAAAAGTTCAAGCCACAATGAAAATTGATTTTCTGAAGCAAAGCTGTTTCAGAAAAAAAATCTCTTCTTACAGGTCCCCGACAAGGTATTTCTGAGGCCTGTGAGTAAAGGAAGATGCTTCTACAGGCAAGTGATGCTCCCTCCCAAACCTTAGCCACTCCCAAGTCTTTGGGAGCTTCTCCAGCCTTGCCAATGCAAAACCTATGACCAACATTGAGCAAAGCATCTGGAGTAATGCCATGTGCTTACTGCAGACCTTGTTTAAGAGCAAACATTCTGAACATTCAGCAACACTCAGGAACGTGTTCCCAAGCGATCTGGGGGTTATATAAAGTGTTGCTGGTGTGACAATAAATCCAGTGTGCAACAGACCTGCAGAGATGGCAGGCTTGAAGCTACAGAAGATAAAGCACAGCAGAAAGCACAGAGCTGTGCTGCACACGTGAATTTTGCATCAATCACAAGCACCACACAGGTAAAAATACCATCAGCAAAACGGGCCATTTTGCCTTATCTGGGGAGTCCTTCATGCCAGAGAAATAAATATTTTTAAAATAGAGTGAAACAAGTTAAGAGAGATCTAGATGACTTAGAGCACTATAAAATGGTGTTTGAAGTAGCTTCCCAAAAGAACCGTGTTTAAGTGTTCCTTAATCTGCCCTTTATCTCCAGGCTTTGGCTTGCCTGGGAAGGCGCAGCTCACCTGGGAGCTGGGTTTGCAGGAGCTGCTCTGAACTGCTGGCTCGGGGGCACTCCCTGGCACCAGGCCCAGCCAGGCAGCAGCTTTCAAACCAAACTGGACAACTCAATCCCCTTTCCCGTGCCTTCATTACCCCATCAGTAAAAGTTGATCACGAAAATTCCCTTTAGGGGGGACTAAAAAGTTGGGGGGCTGTGAAAGATAGCTCCCAACTTGACTCAAAACATGGAATTAAGACTATTTTCAATGAAGAAGAAATGTAAAAGCTAATGCATTTTGAAAATGTAGTTTCACAAAGAAAAAAAAAGATATTTTAATTAGAAGTTATTGCAAGTTAAGTTTTCAGCTCAATATCTATTTTAAAATTACTGCAGTGTAATACTTTATGGCATGCAGCAGTAGTTCATAAAAGCAGATGCTGTGTTGTATACCCACTTGTACCAATAAACTCACAAAATTCTTACATTATTTTAAAGCAAATGCATGCAAAGACATGAAAGTAATGAAGATTTTAAGAAAATAAAGAAAAATCTAAAGATTTCCTTTAAATGTTTACACTCTCCCACAAGTAAACAAAAGCATCCCATTTGTTTTGTGAGTTGGCTGGTTGATTCCTCATCTCCCATAATTCAGTAGAAACAGCACTTCAGGATTTGAACTATGGCAACACTACTATTAAACACCTCGGCTCTGTCCATTCAGCAGCCTAGAAACCCACAGATTTGACAGCTAAGTTCCAGTTAAATAATACTGGGTATATCCACTATTACCCTTCTTATGGACACCATCTCACCTGCAACAACTGTGCCATGTGGAGACAGACACCCATGGGACACTGCTCATCCTGCCACCAAACTGACATGTCCCAGGGTCCTCACAGGTCTGAGCAGCACAAATCTCTGTGGGCACTACCATGGACTTGACACAAAGAGCAAGAGGATGAAGAAAGAACCAGATGACTGGAGAGAGGAGACAGGGCAGAGGAGCAGGACTCAGGCCACTCTCCCAAGAACTACATGAGGATTTTTAGAGTGTCCTCTAAATCTCATTAACATGCAAACCCTTATGCTTTTCTTCACTGGTGTCTTCTTGGTGCCCCATGGCCAGCCTTCAGCTACACTGCATTATTTTGTTTCATCACACATCTTTTTCTGTCAGCTTTGGGGCTACCAATAACAAAAGGCTATTGGGATATTACCTCTCTACAAGCTTCACTGTCAAAATTAATTGTGCAATTATGATGAATCAGGTGGGAACTACTGTTCCAGTTGTCTTAGGCTGAGATGAGCTGGGAAGAAAGACAGAAGTGCAGGTGAGCACAACAAACTGCACAATAACAAAGCAGTTTGTAGCAGCCACTGCTGCACAGACAGAAATCTGAGATAGCAAAAGGTATTTTTAAAAAATCGCTGATCTATTCACCAGACCTCTGGGCCACGTATGATTTAGGGTTTTTTAATTTGTTTGGTTTTGTTAATAATACAAATGCTAGATGGGCAGACCTGGAGTCCAATAGTTTCTCTTCATCTCAGATAAAGAGTGGGTAAACACAACAAAGGGATCCTCAGGCTGTGTCCCCCATGTGCTTCTGACAGGACATAAGGACATCCTGCCCCAGTGGTAATGCTGTGGTAAAGCCCTCGGGTCATGAGCACCACTTCACTTCCTCACTTGCTGCAGGGACCTTTGGAAACAAGGTTATAATGAGTCCCACTCAATTATTTTTCCAACTCTCTCCCTGACTGAAATAGCATGACCAGGTATAAGACAGTGAGAGGACAAATAGCTTCTATCTTTTAATCACCAGTCATTTTCAGTCTTTAAACAAAGAAATAAACAGTGACTCCATTTTCTGCACAAAGTCCACAGAGGTCCCCTGTCAGGACTGTCATGAACTCAGCTCATTCAGAAAGCCCATCAGTTCTTCTCATTAAAGAGTATGCTTGTGATTTGTAGAAAAAAAATATTCTCTCAATTTAATTGAATGTGAAATATGTCTTTGACTGAATTATTTTTGCATACAAAGTAAATAAATACATTTATTTGTTTACCAGTTGGAGATTTAGAGCCTGAGGTATTTTGTTAAGTGTCTACAGATACTACTGAAAGTGGCTTAGAAAAGCAGTTCTTTTTTAAATTATTAAATTAAAAACTTGTATGAAATATTTGCAAAAAAACCATTAGTAATTTACATGCAAAATGATTAGCATCTGCTTGCAACTTGTATTTTGCATCTCAATCCAGTCCCCGGAACAAGAGGCAATTGTATTAAGAAGAGTAATTAGATTTGCTTTGAAAAAACAAACATAGGTCTGGTTTGTGCTAACTGTAGTTTTACTGGAAATTTCAGAGTCTTAAAAAAAACCCCAACACAGTAGCTATCAAACAGAAAAAAAGGGAGATCACATTCAATGACATCTGGAACCAAAAGGAGCTAAATGGATGCATCTGCCATTGGGGGGGATTCGGTGTGTCAGACCTGCTCAGGGAGGGGCTAAGGTACCATGGATTCCCCCAGAAGTTATTTCTGGGTTAGAAAACCAAGATGGTTCATTTATCCTTGATCCCAGTAGTGTCTCCTGCCATCTGTAGACAGAAATATGGATGTGACTTCCAGGCACAAGCCAATCTCTGCATCACTTGAGCTAGTTTGGTTCTTCTGGGAGATGTTGGGAATGTCTGGGCCCATCTGTCCCTCACCACAGCACAGACTGGCAGTGGTTTGTGAGAGGGCAGATATTTTTTCTAATCCACCTCAGCTTTCACCTGGCCTGGTAAGGTAGATCTAACCCAAACTCTCTGAACACCATAGGTTTGACTGGATCCTTTGCATTTCTGTAAAGCTGGAGAAGTTCCACAGACATCAGTGCAGAGACACTGCTGTCAGACCTGTGGGCACAAATCTGCAGAGCATTCAGCGATCACTGACAGCCTCAGAGATCTCAGCTTCTTCAAAAAATGCCAACCCAACAGTGCTGTAGCCCTGGTGCAATCACAGTGCTGCCAGGACAGTGGACAGCCCTGGTGCTGCTCAAGAAAACATTGCCAGCCCCTGCCATACCAGCCTGGGAGCATCCCTGCCACTGAGCATCCTCAGTCAGGAGGGGCAAAAAAAAAGGGTCCCCAGTAAGTAACAGCATGGTGCATCTGGGTTCTGATCATGAGAGCCAGCAATCTGCTCCCCAGAAGCCCCTGGTGTCCCCAGATCATGGCAGAAATGGTGACAGGTTTCCATATGCAATGCTCAGGGAAAGCCAGCAGGAAACTCACAGGCTGCTGCTGTATTCAAACCCAGCTGCTCACTCAGCATCCCCCTAGACTGGGCAGCTTTATTCATACTGCTCACCATTTCCCTACAAACATTCCCAAAATTGCCAGATAAATAAAGATTTTTTTTAAGGTCTCCTTTTATTATAACCCAAAGGAGAACAGCAAATACACACATCCACAAGCAAACCTAATGACTTAATAAATTTAGTCACTGAAACTAGCAGCAATAAAAGAAAAAAACCATTCTGCAAGTAGTTTGTGCCACAGTTTAGGAAAGGGATGTTAATTATGAGTGTTGAAATATCTAACTAACACAATCCCAGAGTAACAGTTTTCCTTTGTTTACAGCACTTATGGGTTTCTCTTTTACATTCTGCACAATTACTGAGCCAGATCTTCAAATGGGATAAAAGCACTAAACTGCACCATAGTCTATGGCATGGCAAGGCTTCCCTCCCAGAGAATCTGGCTCAGGATACTTACTGATGTTAGTGTTAATACTTAAGAGGTCATCAACTCATTTAAAACATATTAAGTAGAAATCATAAATATCAGCACAGCTATCAGCAGTGGCACTTCACTGTTGTTGTGGAGGCAGAGCATGGAATGATTGGATTGTGTTCACTTGTCTGTGTAAGCACTGTTCCATCCCGGGGAAAAGGATGGCACTATAGAAGAGCATCTGTTTTATGGTGCTCTTTACCCAGTAAAGCCCATTCTACATTCCCCACCGACCTCAGTTAAGGCAGGGTTTCATCAAGACTCCTCTGATGCTAACAGCACTGAGAAATTCAGCATTGAAATCAATATGGACGTGCAAGACACCAGATTCTTGAACATATTTGGGCTTCCAGATGAAATGCAAACGCCCAACTCCCATTTAAACCTCTGAAAGCTCAGAGATTATGTTTTTGAATATCTGGGAATTTGTGACCACAAACTCCATACGACAGCACTTGATCCTGGCACACTCTTATTGCCAGGACAGGTCTTTAACCACAGAGCTCCATTTACAGGATAAGCCCTGAGCAGAATCCCAGCAGCACTGCCACAGGCAGATATGCCTTGCACAGAGTCCAGTGCAGTTCAGTGCCCACCTGCCTCAGTGTAGCTTCTCCCCTGACCTAGGGTTGCATCTGTCTGGAAAAGCTTTAAAATAATTGTAGCTGAGCTCTCTCTTGGCATGTGATCAAGAACCACAAATGTGCATCCAAACTTTACATCTCATCACATCTTTGTCCAGATGGCAGGTGATATTCTACTCTTCACACTCCAGTCTTCCTCCCCCTTCTAGCTCCGTAAGAGATTGGTGACAAGTCTTCTTGGTGGCCTTTTAGAAGTAGGAGAGAGCAGATACATTTTAAAATAACAAGCTGCTACATGGGAGTGTACAGTGAGGCAATATGGTATCTGAAAGCATTCTGACTCCGCCTGGACCATCTGTGGGCTGGAGGGAACACATTCTCAAATAAATCATCATCCATGCAGGTCTGTTCTCCAGCTCTGGGAGCTGGGAAGCAGCATTAGCAAGTCACCTAACTTACTGCCTCTGAAAATTTAACTAGAGGGCTATCTGCCCTCACTTTTGTGGGAACTCTCTGTACTCAAGGTAAATCATTGTTCAGCTTGGCTTCCCTTTAAAATGCCCACACAAGAAATGGAGTGAAGATCTGCTAAGTCTTGTGAGTTGACCCAATATTCCTACACAGGCAAAAAACCCCAAGTGCTGGACGAGCCTCTGTAATTAGGCTGCTGGTCTTTATATGCGGACAAAGGTTGTCCTCAAGCACCTTTTAATGCTCAAGGACTGATTAAATTATTCACGTCACCACCACTGAGGAATGCTGGAGACAAAGGTGTGATTGCAGCATGGCCATGCCCAAGGTGTCCTGCAGCAGCAAGGACATCTGCCCACAGAGCAGAGCACACAGCAGAGTATTGACCAAAACCCACGGTAAGTTCTGCCACACACTGAGCTCTGTTTCACCCCAGATAAACCAGTTAGTTGCCTCAACCACAGTGAGCACACACAGATACACACAAGCCATGGCCTCCCTTTGGCTACAAAGCAAATGAGTTTTGGGGATCCTAATCCACACCTGTCCATCCTACCACAGCTCAGTATTGTGTTCTTTTGCTTTCAGCTCCTGGCCTGCCCATCAGGCAGGGACATTTTCACCAAATACTTCATAAAGTGTCCAAATTCACTGCATTGGTCTTTGATGAGCTGCTCACGCAATCCGCACAGGAAGACAGCTTTCTGCTTAATGACTGCTGACAAGAACATAACTGGGGATGACTCTTCCAGCCAGGCTGCTCACTTCCATACCTCCCTGGAGAGCCCAGGGGGAGTGGATGAGAGAACAGGATGTCAGTCAGCTCTGGGTACCAATGACTGCACAGCTCCGTGGGCAGTGTGACCTGCAGAAGCCAGCACATCGAGCTGCTCACCTATGTGGCACACCCCAAACTCAAATTCATGGCTGGACAGAGTAAATTTTCATCCCTTCTTTTTAAAATACAAGGTATATTTTGAATTTACTTGATTGATTTGGTTTTTAATTTTGGATCTTATTTCAAGCTGGAATTTTAAAGCCTCTGAAAGTTTGGGCTGTTATGAACTGGAGCAGTGATCACAGCACAGCTCACTCGTGTGGCACTTGGCCCATCCAGTGCAGCAGTGCTCTTCCAGGAAAGCAACTCCTTCCCATGAAAGGGTGTTTCCTAACACCACTGTCCCTGGTATTGCATACCTGGCAGCCTGGGGATCTGGTGAAATCCCAGGATAATTTCTAACTGGGGAATCCCAACTCATCTATTGTCTTCTCTACATTCTGTTTTCCTGACAAAGTGTCTGAAATTGCTAACAATGTTATCCACTCTGCTTACTCCAAAACACCATCCAGAAATACATTTTTGCTTTCAGACATAATGATCATGAGACAAGATGGCACTAGATGAAGATATGTTAGCTGCATACAAGAAAAACAGATTTCCTAAATTAGCAACGTACTGCCTCATCTGCTAAAGCCTGAAATAACTACAAAGAAAAATAATAATGTAAGAACTCTAGAAACACAGCCAGATGGGATGCTCTGAACCTATGATCTCTGTTTCTTGGCATCCATCTGAGTCTGAGCCCAGGGCAGAATAAATTGATTTGTTGCCTTTGGTTATATTTGTGATCCCGCTATTTTTATTATTGTTGATAATAATTACAATGGATAAACTAAAGTAATGGTTATGCATTTATAAACATGAGATTATTTTCTTCTGATAGTCAAAGGAAACCTTTTAGTGGAAAATAAGCAGTCAATATTGGGTTTATCATGTTATTATTGATATGAAAATCATCCTCAATGGTTCATGACAGAGTATAAATGCCTCGGGCATTCAGTACAATGCCCTCACAATGACAGGACAGGGCAGACCTCATCATTCCTACATTTTTGTGCTGAGGTCCTGAGCACTGAAAGACCAGACGGCTGGCTACGTGGTCTGCAAACGGGAGGTGTCGGTGAGTGGAGAAACAAATTTCAACCAAGTTCCAGTTCAGTTTCTTAAGCAAACACCCTCTCTTTCTGACATAAATGAAATAATGCAATTATAACAATGTCAGGAAGAAAAGGACAGAGACTGAGTCCCAGTCTTCGTAAAGAATAATCTTAGAAGTGTTTTATGGTTTTTAACACACAGACAAAACTGCCCTGTTCTCACCCCATGGTACAGCCTGCACAGAGTGCAGGTCTGAGGGAAGAAAATGGCCTCAACCCAATTTTCTGTGCAGCTCATTTTTTTCTGTGTAATTCATCGTCATGTGGGCAGAAGATAAGAGGACTTGCCAAGGAGCTCACCAGGCCTATTACAGCCCTGAGATGCTGATGTGCTGAGATAGCCTCTCTGCTTTGACTCTTAAATTCAAACTGTGAGACTCGCTGGAAACACACTCTATCTTTCTTAATGCTGGAAAGATCTCTCCTGCATTAAACCAGTTTCAGAGCTGTCATGAACCAGGGCTGGAAATTGAATTTCTTTGCTGTTGAAACATCCACTTTGAAAATGAGTGGTGCTAGATTATTAATATTTTGACAGCTTACTGACAGATTGACTACAACTGGGCAATTAACAGAAAGTCCTGTGGTCTAAAGCATCAATTGAGGCTGGGGTGAGCTGGTGTTGGACCAGCAGGTTCTTGCAACCAAGATGAAATGTTATGAAGTGTGACAGTTTATGTGGCTCTTCCCACCCCCTGTACCCACTGCTGCAGCGCCTACACAGTGAGAAGGAAAGGATCACAGAATATTCTTGGGAGGAGGCCAGCTCTGCTGCCCACTGGGAGAGCCAAAGGGAACCCTCTGACATCTGTGCCTCGAAGCCTGGGTCCCAGCAATATTTCTGCTGACAAAGCCAGCAAAAAAGGTCCATGGTGCTCCCTTAATATGCCAGGATGACACTCAGGTGACACTTCATACCACTCTGCTCATCATCCCAACCCCCAGTGAAGGCAGGTAGGTAGGTAGGTAGGTAGGTAGGTAGGTGCTATAAAGGAAGACTGTGGAGGGTGTGCAGGCACATTTCTGTAGCTTTTAGACATTTATTCACTGGTTTTCTGAGAATTAAGAAAATCAACCAACTCTGCTGTGACAGAATTTCCATCCACATATTGACCACAGTATCTATGCACAGCTCAAATGAGCTGACAAATCCCACAGCTCAAAACAACTTCACAGACAATACTGGGCTTATTAATACTTTGAATGGATTTCCATGGTATGTATGTGCTGACAACCTGACTTGTTCTTTTTCTGTTAGTTTCCTTTTGATGTGAAATAACGCATGGATAATGCACAAACATTTTGAATGGACCCACACTATGCCACAGCTCAGATCTGACTGTTCCAGTGCATGCAGCCAGCTGACCCATTGTAGCTGATGCTCTGCTTCCCAGGAATCAGACAGATGGAAGTATATCATAAGGGATTTTGCAGCAGTGGCTGTAGTGAAATTTTTCACTCTGTTGCACTCTTTGCTAGAGAACACAGATTAGCTTTGGCATCTGATCCTGTTCAGAAGCCAACTAATGACTTCAACTTCCAAACTAAGATAATACAGTCACTCTAGAGAGAGTAATATAACACACTAACTCTATTTGGCACAATGCACAGTAAAGCAGGAGACCATTTTATTGTGGGACTACTATACAGAAGACTGTGCAAATGTCTTTAAATTATATGACCCAAAATCAACAGAGCAATCCAGTGTTTAAAATTACTCCTTTTTCTTTGTAGCTACTTACTGCAGCAGACAGGCTCAGTGAGATTCAGGGTTTACAATTAGACCTGAAGGCATTTGATTATGTTTTACATAGACTGTATTTATTGGTCCCTGCAGGACCAAATGCACAGAGTGAAACTGTTGGTGCCAAGGGCTGGATGCTGGCACTCTAGACGTTTCAGAATGGGTTCAGTCTGGTCTAGCTGCCACCTGGTCCCATGGTCTGACTATCTAGTATTTTAGGGGCACTCCCAAAGAAAACCTTTCAGTTTAATTTCACCTAAAAGTGAAGCTAGTTTAGTTTAGCTTCACCTAGAAGTGAAGCTAGTTTGCACAGCCTGAACCACTCTGCAGTGCAAACTGAAGAGCTGCATGTGAAGGTGACTGGAGGGATTTTTCCAAAAGTGCAATCCTGGTCTAACTAAAGCACTAATCCCAGAGATAGCTGGGATAGTTGGCTTACTGCAGTGGGGTATAATAAAGTAGGCATGTGATGATGTGAAATGTCAGTGTTCCTAAAAGGGGCTGAAGGCCCTGTATGCCCTCTGGAAAACAGAGATGCGAGCAGCCTGCGGTAACCTGGGTGGGGGCTGTACACAAGGTCCTCTTTTGCCATGTGGAGTTTACATTTCAGATTGCTCCTTTATGATCTCAAATGCCTCAGCCACCCTGGATGTAGTAACACAAAGCCTTCCCAACAACACTTAGCACCAACATCCACAAACAGCTACACTGGCCACAGTACCAACAAAGCAGTTGCTAAGCCTGCCTATCTGAAATCTGTACCTGGCTTGCAGAAAGCCTGGAGTTTAATACACCTCACAGCTGGACTCTTCCAAGGTGTGAAAATATTTTCCTTAGCATGATAAATTTTAAAGAAATCTTTTTTATATATTTCAGCAAACATGCTGAAGGGGAAAGAAATCTCAGAGCTGTTCTGACTATATCACTAGAGAAGAAACATGTCATTCCCATTTTCTTCTGTGCTATTACAGAACTAGGGGAGGGGAAAAGGCCCCACTGAACCAGAAAAGTCTCACAAAAGAGAAACCATTTGCTCATGGACATAACAGTCCTTTCTTACCATTTGCAATATTTCTTAGTTTCCATCTGTTTTCATCAATACTAAGTCCTGAATCATTAGTACAGCAACACAAGCACAATTGGATCCTCTAAGAATCAGTAGAGCTGGATTAAATATTCTGTTCTAGGAATAAGTACTGATTCATGAATGTTTGTATTAAAATTGATATGACCACTTCCATAACAATGGAGATGAAGGCGAAGACGAGAAGTCCTGTGGAAATGTAACTTCTGGTGCTGGGAGAAACCCACAAAGGTGACCTGTGTCAAGTGTCTGATCTAACTCGGCCAAAGGCAGGGACTTCATGCAAGCAGAATGATCTGACAAAACTATGACTATCTGTTCATACTAATGGACCTGAACAGTCACTTCTGCCCCCACAATCCATGGCACTTGGAGTCAGCAACAGGCAAGGTGTCCCGGCCTATCCTGTCACAAACAGTGTAGTCATGAACAACCATCACCATACAGCACAACAAGAAAGGATCTGGAAGGTAAAAACCTGTGAAGCAAAAATTCAATCAGGCAAGTGGTAGAATGTTTATCAAATCACTGGGTTTTATTTATTAGTTCCACACTACTGCACCTCAACTGACCTAAGGAAAGCATATTAGCAAACTGCTAATTCACAAATACATGCAACTGCACTTAAAGGAACATACAAAAAGTAAGAGCACCATGGGGATCATTTTACTTAGAAGAGGGCAGTAAAAAATATGAGGCAACTAAGGCACAAAAGAAAAATAATGAGAGTTATGAGATTTTGCTTTTTAAGCTGGTCATTAAAAAATAAACTTTCAACTGACAAGGATGCTTTAAAAAGTCTGCTTTCTAAATTCAACTTCGATATTGAAAAGTCTTGGGTTTTGTTCTTTTGTTTTTTCGTTAGCGTACATTTGATAAAAAACCGAGGCGTGATAATCCTGGCGCTACACATTTTCAAAAGCAATTCTTTAGCTGCAGCCTCTTCAGAGGGTGCAGATAACATTTGCATGGATACAAAGCCTCTGCAGAAAGAATGTTCCTTAAGGGCAGAACTGGCTGTAGGGTTTAATATTGTAAGAACTGAGACTCAAAATCAGCAGCATTCACATTAATAGCCATTAAATTATTCATTCATATCAGGCTCTGGAAGGCAGTAGATAGACTAGGTTGTTCTGAAGGGCTCAACTCCCATAAACTTTGTTGCATGACTTACTTACAGTTACCTTTTTCAGGAACATAAATTCATTATTACAAGTCTTGGCACACATTAATGCCTTTGGTTCCTTCTTTCCCTGATTTTGTGAATGGGGAGAAAAGTCTGTGCACCAAGTAGTGTCCATATCCAGGAAGCAGATGCCATAGTGCAGCACAATCCATGCTCCAATGCAGCAGGACAGAGAGGGTGCAGTGTGGAAGAGGCTCCCTGAATTGTTTCTCTCCTTACTACAAAACAACAGCTCTCGACAAAGCTCCATCTATAACCTTCCAATTTCTTTCCCCCACAAACTGTATGATCCAAAAAATACTACAAAGCTACTTTGAAACATACCTGCTTCAATAGTTGTCACTTTCTGTTTTCCAGCCAAAATCTAGCCCGAAGTCCCTATGGACAGAGGCCATCAGGTTCAGGGGTCAGGGGTCTCGAAGGACTCCTGTGGAAAAGCTCTGCCAGGAGGGCAAGGGGCTCTTCAAATGATCCAAGTGCCTGCAGCCCTCCAGCCAGCCACAACCTCACTGCTGGCTACCTCACAACCATGGGAAAAGCCATCTGAAAAGCATCACATGCATCTTGTAAGGCCAGAGGGACAAGCAGCAGGGCCACAAAAACACCGACCTGAGCTGCTGAAGTTGCTGACAAGGTGGTACTCTGCGCTAAAGAACTTCTTGGCCTTTTTTCACCCCCACTTATGTCCTGAGCCCTACTGCTGACCTTGATCCATTTAATAACATCCATAACGAAATTACACTGTAGCAGCATGTAATTATGCAATCAAGTAATGAGCTATGGTTTCACTCTTGGTGTTGTATGCAAAGCCACCTTTGAAGAGGGCAATGAAAGAAGAGATTATTGTAAAAGGACAGCACAGCCCCATGTACTAATTACTGGTCATGATGCAGGGGACAATGCCTGCTGGCAACATTGATCCATCAGCTGCTTTTAACGGGCAGCTGAAACCCTCCTGTGTGCTGCAGCCTCACAGCCAGAGCCATGGGTTTCATCCCGATGCCAGACATATGCTCACGACAGGCACGCTGTGTGACAGGCCTCCACACCTCTGCAGCCAGCAGCCTCTTTCAAACACACTTATTAAAACTGACTAAAGAACTGCTGCACTGCTGGCCACTGTCAGATGGGCAGTCTGGCAGTGGCGAGCAACAGCACCAAGGGAAAGGTGTAAGAACAGGGAAAATGCAGTGAAAGCTCCTCCTTGCTCTTGGCAGTGGGGAGCTTGTGCCTGCTGGGTCCAGCAAGGGTGTCCTGGTGCTTAGGCAAAGCACCCAGCCTCCTGTGGGACTGCAGAAGTGTGGCAGGCACTCTGTGTTCAGAGCTGGGTTTGGGAGCAGATGTAGATCTCCGAGGAGAGGCAAGAAGGGCCTGAGCCAGGAGAGGCTTCAGTGAAACATTACAGGATGAAGGACTCCTGGTGGGGCTCAGCTTGGAAGAGCAGTTCCAGGATTGCACTTTGCTGCCCAGCTCAGTGTCTGTCAGGTCTCAGCCTATGGAGAATTCGCCATTGTTGAGATTTCAAGGTGTTTGGGAGGAAATGGAAAAAGAAAACCTGATTATTTTAAGGAGATAAGAAACTGCCAAAACCAATTCTGACCATCACAGTTGTCTGTGTCATGCCATAGTCACATTTACACAGGCAAGTCACAGAAGGATCAAATCCATAACGCTACAAGCAAGGATGGAGGCCTATCCCTGTAGGTAAACAAATGGTGCCTACCAGCAGAGCAACTGAGTATTTCCATTTATCCCACTCACACAAGGATCCAACAAGAAACTCCCACCGTGGTGAGCAGGTAATGGACTAAGAGAAATGAGGTCAGTTGCATAAGATCCTTGAAAAGGCTGTGTCAGAGTCAGGATCTGAATTTTCTGAATCCTAGCTTTCACTGTAAAAGCTTTCCTCTTCTGCATTCAGGACAGAACAGGGAGATACTCGTGTGCCAGACAGAAAAGGATCCAGTACCCAAAAGCTCCATTCCACATCACCTTCTCAGCCCGAGATCCCTGGCACAGAGGCACTACATTGCTGTGCCCCATCTTTTCTCTCTCTCTAGCAGGAGTAGCACAGTGTTTGGGAAAGTGAAAGTCACTCAGCAGTGATGCTGAGCACATGCACATCAAAAAGCCCAAAACGTCTCTGGAAATGAATTCCCTATCAGCAGCAGCAGCTTCTCCCTTTGCAAAGATAAACAGCTTTTTATGCATGCAGTATATGTGCTAGCATGTACTCTCCAGCTGACAATGTTCAGCCTCCAGTGTAACTTGTCAAAGCCTGATATGCTTTCCCTTTATCAATGTGGCAAACTCCTGAACACCGTGTGCTCCAAGCAGTGGGCTGCTGTCCCTGTAGGCAACACAATGAAGCGCTGCCATGCTTGCTGCTGCACTCTGACACATGCTTCTGGTGATCAAAACCCAAAACAGAGCCAGATGCAGCTCACAGCTCCACCAGCACAACCCCTCTAACCTGTGGATCCTCAAAGACCCTGAGATGGGGTGCTGTGACATGCACTGACTTCATGTGAAGAAACCAGAAAAAGTGATGACAGGTGGGGTGGCCACAGTGCTTCAAGGGCCTCTTCCAGTTAAGAGTTCTAATTGTGCAATTTCTCCCTGTTCATTTTGAACTCAATAGGATTAGGGCCATCCCAGCATGAATCATTCATGAAGCAAATTCCCCCAGTACTAAACTGCTCCCCACCCCTTTGCACTGCTAGACAAAGGTGAAATCTGTGCAGATAGAGACTAGGATACTGTGGGATTAGGAAAATTTGTGGCCAGATACTCAGAAATTGCTGAAAGCAAAGAGTTGATGAAAATCTGATGACCAGGAAGAAGCTGGGGATTCCTGAAGTGTATCAGGCAATCCCTCAGCTCCAGAAGCCATTTGAAAGCTGAAGGTGTGCACTCAGGGACAGAGCACTGGGGAGATGTGTTGGCATTCACAGGCCATGCAGAACAACTGCACTGGCTGCACTTTTGGGAGAAATATGCTGGGGACAGCAGGGAAGCACAGTGATTTCATCTTCATCATATCTGACAACAGCCCTTTCAGGAATGACCCTGCAGAGTGTTTCTTAGGGTAGTCTGGACTGGGAAAGGGATGTGCTCTCTCCCATGCTTTTCAGGATGCCAGTTTCCTCTAAAATCCCCAAACAACTTGTCACCTTTAGTCTTGCAATATGGGCAATGCCACGTCATACCTACTTCTTCTCTTTCCTTTAATGCATAACTTAAAATATTTTTCTTCCTCTTCCCATTCCTCCTGCTTTATTTTCCAATGTTTTATTTCACCACAGTAAGCTTCTGTTTCTGAGACACGGTTTTAGACAACTGAGATAATCTAGAAATTCAGCTACTCTGATGGGTCCTTCAGGCACAAGTCACAGGCACTGTGCCCTATAAACATTTAGACACTCTCCCCCTCCATTTTCACTTCGATTGACTTGAATCAGTTGAAAGAAGCAACTTCTCTTTGGCAACTTCCAACATAGAGAAACGTGAGATAGGAATAGGGCTTTTCAAGCATAATGAGAAAGAGACATATTGTTCTCCCATGGGAAACATTGCTGGCATGATAGAGCAAGAACATAACAGCACCAAGGCCTCTGTCAGCAACTCAATCCAACACAGAGAGCCTGAGCCCAGCAGTCAGCAAGCCATCCTGAAGTACTCCACACTTGAAATTCAAGTTCTATGCAACTGATTTCAGCACATAACTGCTCTCTCTCCGCTGCAATCCTGAACCATGGCACAGAGCAATGACAGATAAAGGCCCCTTGGCTGGCAGCCTAATCCCACATCACAAAACCAGAACTAGGAGCTGTGAACTGGTCCAGTCTGGGCTATCTTGTGCCCCCCACAGGATGGCACAGAGGTCTCCCATCCCTCCCTTGCTCTCACATGTGTAGTTCATGGTACATAACCAGACCTTATCACCACACCTTACCCTGAAATTATTTGTGATAATAGCAGAAATTTGGGAAAGAGCCTCTGCAGAAACAGATNTACATAACCAGACCTTATCACCACACCTTACCATGAAATTATTTGTGATAATAGCAGAAATTCAGACTCTGCTCTTCTCAAGCCACCTTGAGAGCCAGCAGGGATCCTCCTGGGGATCTTCCACAGCCCTGATCTCCCTGCAGGCAAGCAGGGTGGCCCTGCAGCGATGCCATCCCGGCTGCCCTGCAGGATGTGGGAGGGCTTGTCACACTGTGCTAAGGCTTATCCATTCCTGTCACTCCCCCACGGGAAACAGGAACACACTCAGCAGGCACACATACTCAGCATGTCCCAGTGCATCAGTACTGTACAGGTGCTGCAGAAAAAGGCTCATGCTGTATTTTAAATATTCTAAGCTGATTTGTATATATTGTGCTGCCTACACATGTGCAGCTGCTGCTTGCGTGGGATTTCTGCTACCCTGGATGAAACCTCAGCATTGGTCAAACCTCTCTCTTTCTGCCTGGGAGAAATTTTAGTGCAGAAAAGGAGTGTCTTGTCCTGCTGCCTCACTTCTGCATCCAAGAACCTCTGGGTCTACCCCTCAACTTTTCCAAACCTCCTGTATGCAACCCTTGCAGCAGCTGGGAAGTGGTGCAGAGATGTGGCTCTTGTCCAAACACACGACAGTTTATTGCTGTTGCTGTCAACTCACTCTTGAAAATAATCCAAACAGCAACAGTGAGCAACCTTGGCCAAACAGGTTAATTTCCATGAAAAAGCTGTTTCCAAGGAAGGAATAGAGGCAGCATGCAGTGACTGATGGTTGGTAGCAGCCATAGGCAGAAATTCATCCCCCAAGTGTGTCACCAGGACTGAAGGGGATTGCAGAGAACTGCCCCAGTGCAAGGAGCTGTCACTGCTGGGAGGAGAAAAGGAAAGAGGAGGAGAGCAGAGCTTACATGCTGTGGCCTGGCTGCTCTCCTCTGCAGCATGCCCTGATGGCAATCCCGGAGCTGGGAGAGCACTGTGGGCAGTCTCATGCTCACAAGGAGAAGACAATCAGAAACTGAAACACAAACCAACCTCAAGCCTCCCTTCTGCTAGAAGTTAATCCCTCTGGTTTGGTCATGTGGAATTGCATACACGACCCCACAGCAACTGTACACAGGGAGCAGCAAAAGCATTTTTTTCTCTTAGTAGGAAACTGCTGTCATATAATCACTCCCTCAGCTACTGGCTTTATGATGTCTTTAGCCTAAAAATGCAACAACAGATACACAAAATGTGCTTGAAACACTCTAGGCAGCAGAGTATCTCCTCCCTTCTGTTTATCTCTCCTATTTAAGAGCAGGTCACCAGAGAATTTCAGTAACTTTTGCTCATCAATCCCACCTTATCCAAACAGCAGTCTTCCCAAGACAGCCACACTGAGACTAGACCTTGGCCTCAGCAATGACAACATTACCACTGTTGAGAGAAAGAGAGAAAAAACCCCTAACGTAGTTAGGGTCCAGCAAATGCATTCAGATTCTTGTTTGACATCTGTCCTCTCTTTAGTAAAACAGATATAGCCATATAGTGGGGGAAAAAAAAAAAAATCTGGGCAGGGCCTGGAAGACACAACAGAGGAAGGAGTTTGGCTGGTAGAGAGAGCCTCATGTCACAGGGTGGCTCTGTGACAAAACAGGGGCCCTGATAGCTCAGGGAGAAAGGCATGTGTATAAAAGAGGCTATCTGCACAGACAGCAGTTTGGTGTCAGTGAGTTACATGGTTTGTGCTTTCTAGGTTTGATTTTGTCCAAATCCATATAATCATTGAGAGGACTAAAGTGGTGCTGCAGCTTGTTCTGCCTGCGAGATTTCATTGCAGTGTGCTTGGCTCCTCGTCACTTGGAGGCACAGAAACCAGACTCTCCAGGAATTTACAATGTCAGCCATCCCTCCTGCATGTAAGGCAGTATTTGGGGCAATGATTCCCAGGGTCTGAACATTTTATTCACGTTATGGAAAAAGCATTGGTGTGAATTGTCTCCATCTTGGAAGGGCCATCGGGGACCACATGGGATTTGGAATGTTCACCTTGGCTGATGGTGTCTGTGCAAAGTTGCAGTCTCTTTGGTGTTGGATGAAGATACCAGAGGTTGTTCTTGGAAGGCTTTAACTTCTGCCAGGGAGAGGACAGGTAAGTGACTGGTTGTGCCTGGCAGCAGGATTTCCCTGCTGTTCTGTCAATATAGATATAATATTAATTGCAATCTTCTGTGTCTTCAAAGAAGACAAATACACCACCGATAGATGGCTAAAACTTTTCTGATCTCCTCTGACCTTTGAGATCCCTTGATGGAACTTTCCTCTGTATTTTAAATGCTGCTTTTATATTATTGATGAACCCTTCCCTTCCACCTAGTGAAAAGCCTTTAGGCATTCAGAGGATCAGAGATCGGCTGTTTGGACAGGTGACAAGTCCATTTCTCCTAAGCCAATATTTTTCAAATCGAGTCACCAAGCAACGGCAGTAAGAGTGAAACAAGATAAGAGCTGCAGATACCAGCCTGGCTCCCAGCTGATTTCCTGAGTGTCCTGCCAGCCCAAATGTGCTCTGGTGCTTGATTAATTTAAATTGAGAGTTTCTGAAAACAAAAGGTGTCACACAGCTTCTAATCAGAGCACAAAGGTCCCACGACTGCTCAGCAGGCAGTGAACGCCCAGCTGCACTGCAAGATTTTAATTCTTCCAGGATCTTCTGCCAGCAACGATAATTTCACTGTGTGGCTCTTTAAACTGAGACAAATAACCTCAACAGCAGGGCAAAAAACCTCTCACAACTGTGGCTCTCAAGTAATTACTCCAGGGACCTTTGTGCTGTGACAGCCCTGCTCAGGCACAGCCCTTGCAGCTGGTTTCTCCTGAGGGATGGAGCCTGGCACTGCCTGTCTGAGTATCCTGCTGCTCCTTCCAGCTACTTTCCAGGGTATCTCTACCTGTCTGAGTTTCATCCAGATTTGGAAAGATGAACTTTTCTTTATCCTGCATGTTCCTGGCTCCAGGCTATCCGGCTACCATGAAAATACAAACCAGTGGCTAACAGAAATGGTTATTACGAAAAGGTTTTTTGCTACATTACTTTTTCTACAGACTCTCATTTTACATCGAAACAGCCACCTTTCCAACGCATGCATGCACACTCAGTAAGCTATGAAAGTACAACTTTATTACCATGGATTTACCTCAAAGGGCAAAACTGAGCCAAAAATCAATTCAGGTTTGCTGACAAAAAGCAAAATGCTAATACTGGTGTTAGGAAATCAAAATGTCATTCCTTAGCACCTGCATGAATATTAACAATTTCATTTTTTACATAACATTTTTGTTTCTTTTGCTTCGCAGCTACTTTGCAGAGCAGCTTAAACCTTTCTAAGGTTGGCCTCAAATCAATGAATGCCCTTTTCTGTGCCAGATGTGCTTTCAGGTTTGAGGGTCAGAGGCCTTTTGCATTAAAATTAATTGACTTTGAATGGCTCTTTTAATTTTGTCATCAGTAATAACCCTGAGGTTTAATGGCTTCAGATCTGTATGTGTCATATCACAGTGGATGGTCACAAGTGGAAACTTGGCCCTGCATTTTTAAACTTAAAATCATCTGTCTTTTGTACTTTAATTACTGTCACACCCAGACTGTACCAGAGCACAGTACATGCTCGGACGCCCATCTCCCGAAGCAGATATTTAGCAGTTTCAACATGGAGTTCACTCACTTGCTCAGGATATGAAAAAGCTCTGGCACCTTAGCTCCAGCTGAGCATCAAAAGGGAATTAGGCACCTAAGTCATTTAAGCATATCTGTAAATCCTACAAAGCTTCTGTAAGCATCTTTCCCCATCCAAATACTATTGGAAATCTGTGTTGTAATGTAGATCCAGAGTAGAAGATGCATAAAGATCTATAAGTACTCTTAACTATTAGTGCTATTAAGACTTACAAGTGGCTATGCTATTCTATACACAGGGCTTATTAAAAATAACAGGATGTGGGATGAGGCTTGAGTTCCAATGCAACAAAAAACATACAGCAAACAAATTTCTGTGTGCAAAACTGGATTGTAATTATTATTCTGGCCCAAACCACAGGAAAATCTTCAGCCTCATCTGAGAAACCAATGAGACTCCAGGAGAGCCAGCTCACAGAAGCACTAAACATTTGCAGCTCTCTTTTTGCCTGGTCCTGATGGCCCTGCAGTAAGAGCTGGGCGCACATCATCTCTGCAGTGGAGACATTAAACTTGGCTGTGCTGGCTCTCACCATTTGAACTCTTTCAAGGGGAAATGTGCTGCTGTGATTAACTGGTGTTATTAACAGTGCTCAATGACTTGTAATGCCATTGGTAATCAAACAGGTCTCAAAAAGTGGAAGAAGAGGAACTGAAGAGAATTAAAATACACAGAGTGCCTACAGCCTGCCATCCCA
The DNA here is from genome assembly GCA_013400635.1 of Hypocryptadius cinnamomeus. Taxonomy (NCBI): domain Eukaryota; kingdom Metazoa; phylum Chordata; class Aves; order Passeriformes; family Zosteropidae; genus Hypocryptadius; species Hypocryptadius cinnamomeus. Next base: position 108,560 of record VYZP01064604.1, on the reverse strand, counting down.
GGTCAGTGACGTGCCTGCGCCTACAGCCTGCTATGTATATATAGAAATTAATTCACTGACTGCAGATGCACAAGATGAGGATGGAATACCATTCCAAATGTCTTTCCTTAGAAGACACTTAAGCAGTCAAGCATCATTTTAATGTGGAAATACTACTGTCATATAAATCACTGACTTCAGGGCCAGGAGTATCTCTAGAGATCTCAAATCTCTTGATCTGTTCTGAGGTAGCAGCAAACAGACCAAACCCAACACTTACAGATACTTGCCTGACATGGTCTTGATGCCTCTGTGCCACACTTAACCTTCTCTCTTCTACAAAAAAACCAAAGTAAATGCACTCCATCCTCCCAGTATTTCATATTTTTTGCCTCTAAACAATATTGTTTTCCTCCTATCTCTTTTTTCCTCCTCACCTTCTTTATTTTTTTCAAACTTTCCTGTCATTTTCCTAAGTACACTACCCAGAACTGGCTCCAGTCCTTCACCTGAGAAGCAGAATAACAACCCTTCCTCCCAATTACATCCATTCAGAGCCAGACTGAAAAGTACTTTTTTAATAAAAAGATTCCCAAGCAATCTTGGCTCATGTTCAATTTGTGGTCCGCTGTAAGTTCCTGATTCTTTCCTGCAGTGTTGCTGCCTTCCATATTTTTCATGCTTTATCTGTGCACTTAAGTCTTCTTTCCAGAATGTAACTCATGAGAAACTTCTCTTTACTGAATTCTGCTCTATTGATTTTGAGTACTTCTCCAATGTATCAAGATGATTCTTTAATTCAGGCTGTATCCTTCAAAGTGAATCCCAATTTGGCACACACCACATATTTTTTCTAGGAGTACAGTCTCCTATCACATACACCATTAATGAAAATGTTGGCTTAAATCAGACTCAAGACAAACTGCTCAAGACTCCTCAGAGTCTGTCCCCCATTTAACAGCAACACACTTCTATGCAGAGCAATTTCTTTAATTATGTGTCCTCCCACCTTATGTTAAGTTAATGCAACCCTCCTTGGTCCAGGGATAGGAGGGGTAGGAGTTCCTTGTGAAGAATTCTCACAAGGTTCACTGATATCACAGCTCATCTCATTCCTTCACTCTGGCCTGTTAGTCAGACAGCTGCTCTGGCTCAGAAGGCAGGTTTGAAATGAAATGCTGTAGCATCTCCCATGCTTTATTAATGCAAGACCACAGTACTGGAAGAAGCATCATCACCCTGCACCCTGACAGCAGCCACTGCATAGATGCAGTGGGTCCAAGAGAGCCTAAGGCCTGGGTTTTTCAAACTTACATGCTTTTCAGATATATAACTCCTTTCTGTTCAGAAATACAGGTTTAGGCAGTTAATAATGGTAACTGGAGTGTGGAAAAATCAGGCTAAGTCTATAAAAATTGGATGGACTTTCATGCAGCTAATTCTTTATACAGTGCTTTTTCTCCTCTGCTCTTCAGCTGCTGCTATTTCCCCTTGGAACAGACCCTTTGTGTCCTTGCTTTCTCTTGTTTTTTTCTAACCCATCTTCAGTTAAATCTTCCCAATTCAGCTCTCCTTTGAGAGAAGGTCTGAAAGCTGCCTAGCTAAGTGGTTTGCTCAAAGTGCTCTGTTTGACAGAGGTGGGCTATGAGAGCTGGGAAGAAGGGCAAGCCCCGAGGGGAAGCAGCAAGCAGGTCCTTGGAACCAGTTCAGATTTTGTTAATGAGCCTGGCAGGTAAATGGAAGGAGCCAAAAGCCTATTTGGCTTATCAGCAAGGACCCTTTCTCACCTCTGCTTAATTAGCTTCTATTGATTTTCAGGATAAGAAAAATTTCTGTGAGATTCTGAGCAATTTTAGGGGACATGCTAGACTGATGAGAAATTTGGATTCTTCCCCACCCCATCACCTAAGATTTCTCTATCTGCATTTTTTTCTCTCCTTGGCTCAAGTTTCACCTTTTCCAGGGCTGAAGGCACAGGTGGCAAGCAGAATGACTGGAGACAGCAGAGAGAGACCATGCCCTTGAGAGCTGTGTAAGAGGAGTGTGGGTGAGTTTCCAGCCCACGCAACAGGCAGTATGCCCCTGTGCCCAGTCCATCCAGGTCTGTAGATGGACTATATCCAAACTGCTGCAGCAAAGTCAGGCTGCTGAGCCTGCAGAGCCCCTGGCCCCCTCTCCTGGGCAGTGAAAGGTGTTCCTGTGGCTCTGTCACACCATCACAACTAGCTGTGTGTTTCTTCAGGTCACAGTCCTTGAAATAACCCGAGTGTCACGGTGAAGCCTAGTGGGGATGGCTTTAGAGCACGGGATCAAGCACTGCCTGCCCTGGGTTATAGATCAGCAGGATTTAAGAGGCTACAAGGCCTGCCAGGATGATTTTGGAGGACTGCACAAGGATTGAAAGAAACCACACCTGTCTTGCTCTTTCCTCTGTTCTGCCTCCTGAAGAGCTGTCACTACCCCAACAACCTCAGGGGAATCAGATTGTTGACTCCAGAAAATAGCCCGGCAGTAAGTTACCATGCATCCAGTGCAAACAGCTGGGGAAAATGGGACAGGGAATGCCACAGAGAGCAAAATTCAACAACACACAAAAGGGAAGGGCTGGCAGATTACCTCAATCCTATCTGCTGGAGAGATTTTTTTTGTCTACTCTGAATGGACATGCTACGAGATGAAATGGGAATACTGGGAGTTGACCCAGTCTGGTTGTTGCTGTGCTTTGGTTTTTTACTAACACAAGAAAGCTGATTCTGGCTGTGTTTGCCATACTAATGAAGAGAGAGGCACCACAAATGACTGAGTTTTGTGAACTCCAAAGCAAAGATTGATATACAGTAACAAAAAATAAAAAGACAAAAGAGGAAGCTGACAAGACATGCTCTGTTCATTTACTTGCCACGAGTAGTTTGGTTTTTAATTATGCATGCCACTGCCTCACAGGGTGCTGGGGATCATTTCACCACAGCTTACTCTGGAAAGTAATTTAATTCTCAGTAACAGGAATCCTCACTGCTTCTCTGCTACAGCTGCTAAATCCTCATTTTGAGACTGAAACAGGAACTATCACTGGCATGCAAGTGGACAGGCTCTGTGGAAGTCAGGGAAACACATACAGGTGCTACATGGTGCTCACATGTGCTACATGGGCACTCACACAGCTACCTATTAGCCACAAGGGCAGTAAATCCAATTAATTGATCAAAACAACTTCAGCCACTAAAATTTTCCCTTTTTAAATGCACTAAAACATGTATTTGCACAGAAAAACACATACTACAATGTCTCTGTTCAACAGAAGTCTTACAGACTTAAGCAGTAGATGAATTATACCAATAAACCGAAGATGGCAGTGCTGCAAACTGAGGGCCCTGCAGTCAGAGAGGAGAGCAGGGATCCTGCTTCTCACCCTCCACCAATCTGAGTCTTCAGCTGGGCCAACAGTGCCTGGTGACAGGCACTGACTGTCTGGGCAGAACACAAGGAAAAGCATGCTCTTTGAGCTTTTGATGATTTTTATCATTATCTGCAACTAATATTTGGGTTCTGTTGAGATCAAGAGGATATTGATTACTGAATCAAGGGCAGGGGAGAAAGGGAAAAATAATTTCTAAAGTCTAGTGACATGATCATTTCAAATCACTTCCACTGGGAGCTGTGCTAATGAAAGATGGTGCAACCAGCTGTGCAGAGCTCAGCTCAGTATTGATCCTGACAGATCAGAAAATCCTTTTCATGTCTAAAAGGGCACAAACTGTCAAAACCATCAAGGACTTCTTCAGACTGTATTTCCCCATTTTTATTTGCTGACAGGGATTCCCAGTTAATATCTGTATTGGATACAGACAAGTCCAGATACAGATTGTTTTTTTGCATGCAAGTTCTTTTAGTATACATCTTTTACTACATATTACTGAGTTGCCACATCAGATATGACTGAGGGGTTTCCAATAAAACCTCCCCTCTCAGAGCAGCACAAGCTGCTTCAGAGAGCATATAAGTGCTCCCACCAAGGCACTAAACATGTAACTCGATGGAAATTACCTCTGTAGCCCCAAAATTGAAAGATTGGATTAAATAAAAAGTCACTGAATCAATTCACCTCCTGGGGAAGTCAAATCCACAGCTGTAGCATTTTTGAACCTCCATGTCCTACCACAAAGCAGTTCATTGCAGAAAAGGAGATTGAACTGATGCATAAAAAGGTAATAGACTTTTAAGTAATAGAAGGGAAGATAATGTGGCCTATAAATGTCCATCATAAAAAATGTCACACACTGATCAAGGACGGAAAATGACACTGGCACGTCTGCCTTGACATGTTGCAGCTGCAAGGACAAAAAAACCAAAAAAAAAAGTGAAGAAATGTTACCACTCCATCAGACCCTGCCATTTGTGTCACAGGACTGTGACATGGCTCCATGTGGATATCCCCACTGCAAGGCAGCCCTGACCCTGCAAAACATGGGGCTGTGTCTGAGAGGTTCTCCCGAGCAGGAGTGGGATGGCTGGATTAACCTCGAGCAGCACGTTTGATGTGCATGGAAACCTTGCCAAGGCAGCCTGTCACTTATTAAGAACATTTGTCAAGGTTGTTAAACAACCTTGACAACAAACCCAGAGGCAGCAGCAGCAGAAGGGGGCCTGCAACAACTCCCTGAATCTGCTTTATTAAATGTAGTCTCATTTGATTCTAAAATCAAATGAACTGGCTGTGATCTCTCCCATCTGAGGGCTAATAGGAAGGGTTTCAGAATCACAGCCAACACAGATGGCTGGATGTCTCCCATGAGAAATCTTCCAAAATCCTCCCTGGAAAACACCTACACATTCTAGCAGGGCACTGTGTTTATTCACAGTGCCTTCAACTCTCTCCCTCTGGCCTTCCACGAGTTGCACAGGGGCTGTGCAAGGAAAATTCTCCATTCCTTTTCAGCCTTTCCATCAGCAGTTGAGGACAGGCCAAGGGCAGGTCCCCAGATGTGCTCTCCAGGTTGGATTAACTTGCCAAGGAGGGAGGTCATACGTGGGAAGGCCTGAGGTGCATTCTCTGTGACTGTGCACCCGCCCTCCTGTCCCCATCCTCACCACAGCTACAGCCAGCCCTGCCTGCCTGACAAAGGAGGATTTGTGTCTGACTTGGGGACCTTCACAGTACATTCACACCTCATGTTCTCAAACAGTTCTTTGGTGAATCTAAAGAATGATAAATAAGCAAAGCACAGCATAGCAAAAAAAAAATAAATTCCAAAGCTTAAAAGAAACTTCTACCATTGAGAAGTGCTTTGTGAAAATGAAAATATCCGTGCGTTGTACAGGGTTCCAGTGGGACGTCTGTGGTGTGGGTCTGGGGCTCCATGCTCTCCCCAGGTTTGTGTTCTCCAGCAGAAACTGGCCACCCCAATCTCATCAGCTATCCCCAAACTCTCATGCTCATGCGACACCAAAGCTCCGTGGAACAGAGTGATTTTCCTGCCACCCCTTATCACATTGCTATTTAAAGTCCGGAAATCAGCTCCATGACAGGCAGGACAACCCCACACAGGGAGGAGACTATGTAGATGCTTTGGGCAAAGACCTAAGCTGACCTACTGCCTGGAAAATGGGGAGAGAAAAACGGGAGATGAAAACAGTCCTGACCATGAGAGTAACTGGAAATCAGTCCCAAAGGATTGTCCTAATGTATTACACAGCTCTTCCTCAACACAGACTGTTAATTGAGATGATATTTTTGGTTACTTTTCCTTATTTTTTTTCCACTTAGCAAACAGCTGCTGGCAGTACCTGTTAAGAGGCTTTTCCCAGCTTTACTTACCCTTTCATGTTCTATTATAAACCTGTCACCAGCAAATAAGGAATGGTTACCTGCCCACTGACACTCAAGAAGACCAGGACTCAAAACAAATGTGATATAGAATAGATGAAGTAATCATTTCCCTCCAGCAATACAGGGTAGGTTGAGAGTTAATTAATTCACAATTCATGAAAATGCTTGTAGTGCCTGGTTACATTCAGCTACTTTTTTATTAAGGATTAATAAATACTGTAACAACAGGAGACTGTCATTGGTTTAATTAAGAAAACTACTGGTATTGTGTTGGTCCACATACACATAGTTGAGCTCCACTTCTACAAAATTCTGGGCACTAGTTGGATTATGGCTTGCTATATGAGCTCAGTTCTGTTCCCTTGCATATGCCTGTTCTTGTTTCTCCTCTCAAATACAGCCTGAATGGAACAATTTTCATCAACCACAGACAAGGAAATCAATGTAATATAGAACACATGTGAATGGTGACTGAGGAATTGTGTATTTTATGAACAGAAGAGGCGGATGTATTTTTCTAGATAAAGGATCTGTCTGTGTTTGGAACATCCTGTTTGGGAGAGAACAAGAGCCACTACATAATATTCAGTCAAAATGTTCTGAGCTTTGGTTTGCATTTATATAAAAATATTGTTTCTTTATGCAAAGTTTGAACGTGATGTCTCATTTCTATCCTCTGTAGTCATAAAATTAACACTGTTATTGTGGCCTTTGGCATCTTCTATTACGTCCTTTAAGTTTCATCTTTTACAGAAACATTTTGTGGGACTCTGAGCGGATATTCTCTGAATCTGTATCTAATAAAAGTCAACGACATAGTTATTTGTAATCATGAAAAGCAGACATGAAGAACATGATGTGTGCCCTAATCCACCATTTGTTTCTAGGACACTGATGCCTCATTAGAGGTGAGATCAAAGCACATTGTGTCTGCATTCCCCAATCTGAGACACACTCCTTCCTCAGATCTCTTACTCAATTCTGCCCAGTTAAACCCCTGTGGTGGTCAGTGGGTAATCCACAGCCTCCATCAACCACAGGTCAGATGACAAGGGGAACCAGCTGGCTTCTCTTAGATTTGTGGCTATCATTCTTGAAGACTTCATGCATGCCAAGTTTCACCCTGGCAGGGAACACCAACACCTCTGTGCAGATAGGTGTAAATCCACCACAGAGCAGAAAGGCCTCTAGGAGAAGTGGGACAGAAATCACGACCTTCAACCAAGCTTAACAGGCAGCCTGGTACAGAAAAACCTGCAGGACCCTTCTCACAATGCACACAGGGCTAAAAATAAGAGAGATTATGGACTTCTGAGGGCTTTTCCATCCCCAGCCATTCTGAAGATCAAAGGCTGAGCTATCTCCTCCCTGGGCAGGAAGAGGAACAATGTTCATGTCAGTGATGAATCAGCCATGAAAAGAGATACTGTTCTGTTTTGCTGACCTTTATTATGTATGTATGAAGGGAAAATGCAGGATAAAAAATTATTCTTATTGACATACAACTAAATAAATATCTTTGTGTTTAAAAAGTTTTTGTTTTCTTTATGCCTTTAAGCTTGTACAATTTAAAACTAGCCAGAGTGTATCACGACTGAAAATGTTCCTGCAATGCGTGATGAATCTAAACCAACGGTGTGCATGTCAAATTGCCAGAATTTTAGGGGTGGCTTCAAGAGAGACCTGCAAAAACAGGTGCTACACACCTGGGCCAAAATGGTGCAGAAATGTCAGGGTTCAGTATATGGGGAGTCCACATTCACATACTACAATGAGACTATACAAATTCTGTATAGCAGCAGCTCTGCAGAACCACAGCATCTCTCCCAGTTTACATTTGATCACTATCGCTATAATGGAATAGCAACTCTTTAAACAGCCTTTACATTCTCCAAGAACTCACATTTCACTCCTGTCTGCTCACTTCCCCCTTACATTTCAAATCAGGAGCATGAGCTGAGTCCAGATGGATGTGTGCAAGCCAGCTGCTCCAGTTTTGGGGGGTGCTGAAGGATGACCCAGTGAAATGTGAATTTCCATCTCTCAGAAGTGCAAGTGAAGCTCACACCGAAGGGAGAAGCAGGAGGGCCCTTCCCATCTGACCACAGTGCAAAAGCCACGGTGGTTCCACAGGAGAGCCCACCCCACTCTGCTGGGGGACAGGGATTGTGTGAAGGGGAGTCAGGTACAGCACAGAGCAGAGACATAACCAGGACAGGTAGTGGGTCCTTACTAAGATCGTTTGAGGTAAGATTTTTCCCAATTTTAAGTAAAACAAGCTCTTCACACCTCTTCATCCAAAAGTCCATAGTTTGATACACTCCTTGTGCTCTGAACATCTCCTTTAACAAAGAGACTCTAAATCCAAGGACTGGATCAAGCCTCAGGACGAGAACTGAATCACTGATGATCCAAAGTAACTTCTTTTAGCCATCTGAGGTCATCAAACCTTTTTTCTCTCCCATTTTGTCCATTCACTTGAATGTTTTATATAACTCTCATTTTTGCCAGGTGGGAGTTCTAGGCTCTTTATGACTTCTTTTTAATCTTGTATTTTAAATAGGAAAGTAGTTTTAATGGAGAACTGGGATTCTTGGCTAGCAGTGGATGAGGAGGAATAGAGCACCCAGAGGGGTTGGTAAGATGGCAATGCAGGGAGCAAACACATGTCCCATCCCAAAGGATCAATCACTGGCAGTAATTCTGGGGACTTCAGGAACAGTAAAATGTCTCCTGAGACCTCTATGAAAATTACAGGAATCTCCTGTTATTTGGGCAGTGGCATTAACATGTATGGCATTACACACGTGTACAAAGAGACACAGGACCCAATCTACAGTTTATCCTGCCCCAAGGCAGGGAGGGGAGCTGGCTGCCCTCCAGGCTCAGCAGGAGGGACTGGTGGGGTGGTGTAGACCCTTGCCAATACTTGCTGTGTGACAAAGGCACGGCAAACCCACCACACCAGGACATGGCAAGTGTCCTGCTGCTGGGACAGCACTTACCTCTGCCTCTTGGTTTAACCTTGGAGGGAGAGGCAGCCCCATATTGAAGAGAGAAAAGTCTATTGCAACAGCTTCTGCAGTAAAGAAAGGTAATTTCAAATAATAAATAACTTCTGCAAATTGTGTGCCACTTCAGTGATGCTCTGCTTGGTAATTTACACCAGGTACTGCTCACAGGGTGATGAAAGATTAACAGCTCCAGTTTATTAAGGCCAGTCTTCAGGATGTGTCTATTTGCCTCTCCAGGCACCAGCAGTGGCCATAACTAGGGAAGATAACATTGTTCCTCCAGAACAGTCAACACGTTTTTGTTTTTCAGTGTATCTATCTCAGCCTTGACTTGAGTCTCAGGGCACAACACTGTCCCTTCCTAATACCATCTGACAACTGGATCTGCAGATAAAACTGGCTATCTTTTTGCCACAAGTACAATGAAAATATAGGAAGTTCCCTTTATTCTCCATTTTTCATGGGGAAAAAAAAAGCCTTGAAATAGCCAAGGATGAATAGCTAAGGGAAGAAGAGGAAAGTAATCCCAAAGAGGTATTCTAAACTGCATTGTTTAAGCTTACATTTCCTTGACATGAAAACACAGAAAAAAACCCATTGAGCTAGTTTTCTTTACTGACAGCCTAATATTGATTTTAGGTTAATTCTCTATATGTAAATGAAGTAATTAAAATCTCCTGTTCATTGCAATTAGTCTTCTATTGTATTTTTCTAATAAGCCAAGCCTTTGAGTCTGGCAAGAGTAAGAGGTGATGGATAGTAAAGATGAAGGAGCTTTATGCTTCAAATGCTTCACTAAAGTATCTCAAACAAACGGAGGTACAATGAGATCCAACTATAAATCCTCAGCCATATCTCAAAGGTGTATGATCTAAATTAGTTTAGCAGCTCTTTTGCCATCCAAAAATTTTGCTTCTACCTTTCTTTCGCCTTTCTCTTCAGCCTTAAGATGTTGCACAAGATTTAGTTGCAGCAATGCTTTGGATCCAAAGAGGTGGTGGATGCTAAACAATCGAGACACAAGACAGTGGGACTGAACCAACAGCCTTGTAAAGAAAAATTTCTTCTTCTGGAAATGTCTGGAATGTTCTCAGTTCAAAGCAGGGTGAGATATTGATGTATTAAGCAGTCAAAAAAAATCAAGAAGGGGAGAAATGAAAGTGGAATCTGTCATAGCAGAAAGGACATTTTCAATCAAATCATAATGTTATGACATATCAATGTCAAAATGAAAACTTTGTTTCACTTCATCTAATTGAAATATTGTAACATCTCATCAATTTGTCATTCTCCATTTGAAAAAGTCTGGTTCTGTGAAACTCAGATTTGCCAACTAGAAAATGTATTAGATAAAAGTGTTGAAGTAGCTGCCTGCACCACTACTCAGACCTGTGGCTTGCCCTGAGCACAGCTTCACATGGCACTGGTTTCTGTAACCTTCAGATTGTTTCAGTTCTCATGGGCCTGCTTAAACTGTGAGCTTAAAATAGGCTCTTGCATTTTTGCAGCATCTTTTGTCCCAACATTCCTCATAAATGACACACTGAAATGCATTCCTGCTGGATGGAACACGACAGTAACACATACTTTCGTCTATGGTGTGGTCACTTGTACCTTCTCAGGCCATTTGAAATGCCAGCTGATCAGAAACATGTTGAACATTTATGTAAGCTGGGACAACAGGGCATCTGTTTTCATCATACCCAGGATAATATAATTATATTCTGTGAATATGTGGCATTCTATTTGTGTCCCTTACTAAACCCAAGGCTGCCTGTAAAACGAATGGAGCCTGTGTTAATATTGTATGACACAGAACATTAACAACAGAGAGAACAATTTCAGTGTATCCTATACAGACTGATTTGGAGATAAAGTTCTCAAAAGCCAGTCTGGCAAATACAACATCCTTTTAGTGTGTATTGTAAAAGGGCAATAAATTACAAACATCAATATGGATAGTAGAAATCGGAGCCTGTGGGGCAATCTTGTACTGAATTAAAACAAATATCTCCTTGACTACAGCTGAGGGAAACAGCAGTGGCATCATATTTCATTTTAATAGACTGCAGAGAGGTTTGCCTGGGGAGAAATCAAAGTGACTTGATTATCCCATCGTGTTAACTAACATCTTTTCACACTCAGGCTCTGTCCCTAAACCAATTTAAAACCCTGCCATAAGAGGCTTTCAAAACGGAGATCTGGGCTAAAAAGCATTCAGAATAACCCCTCTGCTTTCACCCTTCATCCCATGGTGTTACAAACAGAGTCCAGGTACCTTTAGATTCTGTAGCAGAAAGAGGGCAGAGGAAAGGCAGTAAAACAAGGTATATTAATGCAGGCCCTGATGCTGGCAGCCTGAATTCAATCAAAATTCTGTTGCTCGGGATCCTGTGAGGACCTGGCTGCAGAGTTTGACTAAGGTTCTGTCCAAAACCCTGCCACATCTTTGACTAAAGCTCTCCACCACCTCCTCCCAATGCTTTTGTTTTGTGTCTTCTGACTTCCCTTGGCCTCTAGGCCAATTGCAAACCCAGAACAGAAAATGGACTTAGACAACCTCTCTGCTGCTCACCTGCCTGCTGCACAGATACACCACTCTGCCTTGTAGTTCTCAGTGTGACTGAGATTCACAAGGTAGTGCAGCTGCACAGGCTGGGCTGGTTTCTCCAGCGGCCTGATGGACCTTTGCAGCAGGAGTAAAGGAAGAACTCTGCTTCTCCTCTGTGCTCAGCTGCCCATCAGAAGCAGATATCCAAGGAGGAGCAGCTCACTGTTCTTCAGTGAAACTCCCCATGCCATTCAGTTTTGATGCATTTGTACAGCAAACCCCAAGGAAGAGTTTTGTGATGACAAGAAGCAGTAAAAAAGATATTGCTAAAAAAAAAAAATTAGCATTTGACAATCAGTTTTAGAGGACGAAAGACAAGTGTTATGGGTTGATATTTCCCTTCAAGAGGGAAAAAAGAAGTAAGAAGAGAGAAAGCTTGACACTCTCAGACACTGAGATTTTTCATACCCTGCAATCTACAATTCAAGAAATGAGCTTCTCACAAATTAACATCTTCACTTGTCTATTTTTTCCCCCCAGAAAAACTTCACTTTGCCTTTTTCAGACAGCTCAGCTCCTTTTGCCACCTGCAGCAGGGAAGGCCAAATGCATGGCAAGTCCTGACTTTGAGGGAGCAGGAGGGAGCCAGGGCACAGGTGGTTCCTCCATGCCACATCCTGTCAGCTCATGTACAGAAAAGACAGGATATGTGCCAGCTTCCATCACCATCTTTCTATACATCTATTTTGGTTCTTATGCAGCACTCATAACCATGACAACTGCCTGCCCAAACTATCAGACATATGCAGAAGCTGTCTGGTTGTCTTGGTAGCGATGTTCCCAAAGTGGAGACCAAGAAGGAAGGAGAGCCCAGGCTGAACTCCCCAAAATGCCCTGCATACCTCAGCCCATTTAATGAGGAAAGTGAGCGGAAACAGCTCTGCTTTCCCACTGATGTTATCCCACTGCAACACTGGGCCCCTATGGCAAGAAGCAAGTCATGAGCTACTGTCACAGCAAAGCACCTCCAACACTTTTGTGCAGCCTTAGTTCAGCTTATCACCATGACCAGGATGACTCATGGAATCTGCTTCTTGCAGTAGGTTTTGGAAAATATGGGAGCAGGCCAGGACCAAGGTCTCTTGACAGTAATTGGAAATGGGGAAGTACCCTATATCAGGACTCATCCTGATCTCTGGCAGTTAGTGAATGCCTTAGAGCTCAAATAATTTTCATAGTATCTCGTGGTAAGTCACTGAGGAGTCCATAGCTCTTTCTTACTCCAGCTCGTAAGCCAAAGATGGACTTGCAGAAGAGCCTGAAACATTCTCCCTGCAGCCTTACACAGCTCCTCAACTGCTGAAAACTCACAGTCCCTTCTCTTTGCTACAGCCATTGCCCCTCTTCTACTATCACATTTTCACACAGATCCTATTGAAACATTGAAAGTCATATTAAGTCAATGCTTCCTATAACAAGGCAGAACAAAGGCAACTCAATGAACTATCAAGAAACTGAGCAAGGAAGGTTGCACATGACTAGGAGGGATAAACTTGTTTTGTCCCACACTTTCTCTTCCATCTACTGAGCAAGGACAGGCTAAACTGACATACAGGCTCCAAGACTGATTGGTTCAATACACTTGAAAAGAGGACATAGGTATGCAGGAGGACACCTGTTGGGGATGGATTTCTTCTACTCCTGGCACCATCACTGAGAGAAGTGACAAATTCTATCTTGCAAGCCTTAGATGGACTTGATAAATGGCCTGGATTTGCTATCCTGGATGTTCTCAGTCAGATTTGCTGGCACAGCCTATGCTGTCAGGGACGACATTTTAGAAAATCGGATGGTGATCCATCAGTGTGGCACTGCCACAAATTTTGCTCAAATCCGAGCTGGGAGGTGGAAGAGTGGGCCAGGTGGCGAGGCTGAGGTGTGACAGTGCTGGGACTACCCGCACACAGCACGGGTTTTGCTGCACACACATCCTGGGAGCTGCTTTCCACTCTGTGATTACGTTCAGACCCTTCTGAATACAGAACAGACCCAGGGCATTAAGTACCAGGGTACTCCTGGTGTTCTGCACTCTCTTAGGTCCCATTTATCTAATGGTGTTCATCCGTGCAGTGCTGATGCCTCAGAATTACATTGCATTACTGAATTTTGCTGTTGTAGGTGAAACTATTATTAAGGTTGTCTGACAAATCCCGTGATAACACCGTTTTCACACGCTTACAATTTTGCCAAGTTTTAACCATTAAACTGATAATTTCAACTATTTCAAGACGAATTCACCTGGAAACTTTCAGCGATCACAGCTCAGACATTTACAGGAAAAATATAAGAAAAATATGTTAATTCTGGTGAAGTTTTCCTGCAGAAACATCCCTCATCCTCATTCTTCAGAGTAAAGAATATTCACCCAAGCTTTAGCTAAGCTGATGATCTGTGAAAATGAGCAGTTCACACATGAGTACAGGGGAGATGTGCTATAGTTCAAGAGCTGTTATTTCCTACTGATTCTGTCCAAACTGAATGCATTCCAGTGAACAAATTCCTGGCAATTTCAACTCTGGATGGTTACAGGCTGTGCCAGGACTGCTTTGAATTGACAGCAGAGAGATTTCTTTTCATCTATCTTCTCTGCTGGATCCTGACAAAATGGATGAGTTGGCCAATTTGAATACAAATGAGAGAAAGTTGGACCACCAACCAGAGAGACAAAAGGAAATGTGGGAAAAGGAAGAAGGCAGGAGGCAAGCTGGGACTGAATGGGCACGGATCAATAAAAGGAGACTAAGATTATTCCATTTCAGAGAGTAAGCTGAAGGAAGAATTAGTACAGACTGCTAAGGACAAGAAACCAGACCAGTGGGCAGGCAGGGCTGTGCTGGAAGGAAAGACCACTGTCTCCCTTACTCCATGGACCACTGATGCTTTCCACGAACTGGAGCGCTTTCCCCAGGAGACACCCAAACAACCCCATGCCAATACACCCTTCTTTCTGCCCGGTGGTCCTGGGGACTTGTTCCAACTCATGATCCACTGGATATTTATTTACATAAAGTGGAAGCGTGCAACCTAAGTACCAGGTCCCAAACTCTGCTGTTTCACAGGATCTGCCTGGAGATGCAAGTCTGGATGGTCTCAATAAACAAGGATCTACCTTGCCCTGGTAATGAGCAACTCAGCAAGTAGGAGAACACTCTCACATGCTTCTCCTCAAGATTTTGGTTTTAATCTAGCCTAGTAAAATCTTTTTCCATGTCAGGAAAAAGAAGAAATGCAGTGTGAATTCTCATCAATTCACAGAACAGCAACAGATACCGAAGACGACGGCGACACATCTTTACAATTAATATCTATTTACCTTCAAGAATGACAGTGAACCCTCACACAAGCTTCTGGGGAAGAAGTCCAGAATGTCCAATACACATTGTTTGCCTACACATAAAAGCAAGCCAGGACAGAGCCCATCACTCCTGCTCACAATTCAGGACCTTACCAAGGGAACCTCACTACAAACAGCTTCCTCTGGCACAGCAAATTTTGCCATCCAGCCCCTTACACACTCCCAACATAGAAATAAACTGCAGAATACTCCCACCTGAGCTTGACATCATGTTTTCTGCATTTTCTGTCTTCCCTGGCTCTTTTCCTACACAATTAACTCGCCAGGTGGATATATTAGCAAGACGAAGAAAAACAAACCAAGCTGACTTAAGTACAGTAAGTAGAGCAGGAAATCGGTACCCATAAGCTCAGCAACTTGCAGAATATTAATCACCAAGGCACAAGTGAGACAAAAACATCATAAACATCTGCATTTCTCAGCAAAGAGTGAGGGAGCCACAGAAGATGCAGAGATGAGCAGGCAATTGACTACATTTAGCTTTGGGAAAAATTAAGCACTGCTCTTGGCAAAGATGTGCCACGGGCACACAGGGCACTTGCTGGGCACCCAGGTGTGTCCTGGAAAAAGCCCCTTAGTGATACATGTGTTTAACCACAAGGAAACAACTTCAGCCATTTACAGAGGCTTCCATTGCAGTGGCCTTTGGTAGCACCATGATCTATGGTTTATAATTTCCTTGCTTTTGCCTGTTCTAATTCACAGGCAGCATCCTATAGAGGCACATTTATAAACACTTCTGCAATTTTCCAAGGGAATACTTAACAGGGTTTTGGTCATTTATAATTTGCTTCTCTCAATGTCATTAATAAATTACTTCCATTTAAAAACCAATCTCACCATAACTGGACTTCTGGCAATAAAAAATGACTGTTCTAAGCCAGAGGTAAATTACTAACAGGAAAGTACCCTCCTGGTCCACCACTGCCCTGTTCCTGGCAATATCTCATCATCTCTTTCACAAGTTCATCAAGTTTCACTTTTAAATGAGTTATTGGATTGGATTCACTGCCAGACAGTGACCATTTGTTCTTGTGCCAGCTTTGGCCTTCAGCATAAACACTGCTGGTATTTACCCCCTCGTGGTAATTTATACAGTAATTATAATGCACTTTCATCTTCCATTTTGCTGGGGACTAAACAAATCAGTTGAAAGCACATCATATGAAAAGACTCTCTCTGAACTTGCTCAGCTCAACCTTTTTTAATACAACTAATTCACACACAAATAAGACTGAGTGTCTGTGGTGATTTTTTTTAGCATTTTTTAGCATTTAATTGAACACATTTAGTATACGTTCAACTCTCTATGGCTGATCTGTGCCTATTACAACTTGTGTGGTTATTTGGCATTTTCTGGGTTGCATTCCCTTACTGGTTCAGTTTTACAGCAAACTTAAGACTGCAAATTCTTATTACTAGGTGAAATTCTTTAATATTTATATAACACAACTTCCTGTGTCACTGATGCTTCACCAACTCCAGCACCCTAAAATTACTCCAGTGTTTCCTACACAATGCTCCAGCTGCCCACTGCAGTGACAGCATCTCCTACACCTGGCTTTCTACATGCTTCCCTCAGTTAAACTTCAGCAGCTTTGCAGCCAGGACAGCCTCACCCTGCAGCACAATCTGTTGTCAGCTCCACTGCAGGAATCCTCCCTCCCCTTGCAGTCCTCTCTTCTGCTAATCCTGCCCTTCCCAACTGCACTAGTAACACGTGTGGCATGACAGCAAATGCTCACTGAAATCCAGACAAATCAGATTTACTGCATTCCCCCTGTCTAGGAGACAAGTAACAGAATAATCTGCAAAATCTACCTTTATTAAACTCAGGTTACATTTTATCTCATTATCTCCATAATTTGAAACTATTCTTCCCTTTCTAGATTACACTGAAGCCAAAAGGATGAGCCTCTACATGTCCATAATGTTTATTTTGCAAAATTTCCCATATTCCACAGTATGAAGGACTTTTCCACATAGCCTTCATAAAATGAGAAGATGTCTGTGTATCAACAGACTCTTGATTTGGGACATCACACCCTTCAGTAGTCTGGGGCACCATTTCCTACTAAGATGCAATTGCTTCATTCTGCTTCCTAAACACTTTCTCCATCCTCTCTGGCAACAGATTAAGTGATGAAGAGCACCATTCCTTCTCTTTATATACTAATGGCTAAACAGCATTCCACTAAATTGTTTTCCTTTCTTTATTCTTTTTTCTCACTTTTTTTTTGATGGTCAACTCACTCCTCTCTGTATTGGCAATTCTCATTTCTCCTCTATGCTTTCTGACCAAAGAGCAATACCTTTCCTCACTGAATCACATTTTGCATTTTTGTGGACTTCCTGCCCGCAAATATCTCGTTTTTTATCTCTGTGAGTTTTTCTGGGTTGTTTTATATTATTATTATCATTGTTATTATTATGGGTTGTTGCTTTTTAAAAAAAATATCTTAGATGAAATACCTTCCCTAGCAGACTTTTCCTAGGTCTTGTATATTAATTACACTGCTTTTTACCTCTCTCACAAAGAAAAAAAAAAAATCCAGGCCACTTTTGTATTCAAGTCCAGAGTTTTAAAGCGTAGTTTGCCTCTATAACTAGTTTTCTTCACTTTTATAAAATAATAAATCTTAGTTAAGTTGAATGTTCAGCCTTCCATCTAATTTAAATTGAAACAACTCACGGTCTCTCAGATGAAGGTCACTTTCTATGTCTAAGACTTCTATAATAATATTTTGCAAATCTGCACTGCTTTTTCTTAGTTTAATAACTATTTGGGAAAGAAATCCATGAATTATCACATCCTGGTAAATCTGTGCCCAGCATTACGTGCAGTATTTGTTCTCCAACATCTATTCGGAAAATGAAAATCTTTCAAAATGACATAATTTCTGATAGTTTTTATCTCACCAATAATGTGACTGAGATTTGTGGGTCTCAAATATGCCTTAATACAATGAAACACTTTTTTCTTTGTGTGATTGAGTTTAACCTAGAATAATTTCATCATAAAATTACAGCCAAATCTCATTAAAGCAGGCTGACTACATATCTCTGCACCTCTGCCTTCAGCAGAGCTCATTTGAAAAAATTCTGACAGGCTGTATCCTGCTTATTCCTGCTGAAAGAGGGAATTATTTTCCCAGTTAATTCCAATTAAAATAATTAAATCATGCAAGCTGTTATGCCCTAGCAAAGTTCTGTATGCAGAAGTGTTACTGGTACCTTTGGCTGCTAAAACTGGGAATGGAACAGTGCTGCCAGGACAGAGGGAGAGGTGCCCAACCTGGGACAGGACCAAAACCAAACCTCCGTGTGCTCCTGCTGCAGGAAGCCTGCTCTGAGGCTCAGGGCAAGGATTCCTGCTCCACGGCAGGGCACTGATGCTGGAGCAAAGCAATCCAGCATCCCCTTCTCCCCCGGTGCTCTGCACAGCCCACTCCCATCACGCCGACAGAGACTGAGACTGCGTCGCCCGGAGCCGCGGTGAGTAATTCTCACTTTTCCCTGGTGAAAATAGAGCTGGGCTTGTCCGTTCTGCCTTCCCAGGGAGATGAAGAAAGGAGGTGCTGAGGCATCAGCCTGAAACAAGCTGCTGCATCTGTGCTGATGGGCTGCTGACAGGCTGGGACAAATCCTTGTGCACATCCCTGCTGCTTTTTTCAGGTTCCCTTGAGCCCTAAACAGAGAAGACCTGTCCCCCAAAGGGCAGCAGGGGGTGTTCACAGAGCAGTCACTGCTGCCTCAAGCACCATGATGCTTTCCCAAGAAAAGAAGTGGCACAAGAGTCATTTCACACCAGGCAGCAGTTGAGGGGAAGAGTTAAAACCCCTAATAAATGGAGGCCACAGAGCCTGCACACAGAGCGGGTACAAGGAGATGCTCATGACCTCCAGCCACAAACAGAGCAAAAGGAAAACAACCACATTCCCCTCCTTCCCACAATGAAGTCCAAGAGTGAAAAGTCAGGAATACAGCACATGCTGTTCCTCTAATGAGCTGGGAAAACATAAACATGGCTTGTCTACAAGCTCCTTTAACTGGTAGATTATAAGATCAGATGCACCTGTCTTGGACATCCACAATTAATCCAAAATCCAGCAGACTAGAATACATGCAGCACAAACCAGAGACAGTGCTTCCAGGAAAACCCAACAGGTACAAAAGCTGGGTTAAAAGAATACTGTCACTGCTGAAATGAAAAGCTGCCAAGAGATCAGAGAATGGAGCTAGGATGGAAATGCTGCCAGCATCCTTCTTGCAGGATTGCTGCAGGCTCTCATCAGATCTGTGACTGGACTTTACAGCAAATCCCAACTTCTTTTCCCAGAGAAGATCCTTAAGAAGCTTCAGGGCATTTCACTTAAGTACCCTCTACTAACAGTTAATTTGTGAGACAGACAGTTAATTAACACACACTCAGTAGATAATAAAAGCTTTCTCCAGCTTCCAAATTACTTGTTCTTTGTAAATGAAAGGCTTTTTCTTCTGTCACAGCAAAAATGTCCCTTTTACAGGGGTATCAAAAGAGAGGGTACTACTAAGCCCTGTCTTCCCACCCTTGGTTACGGGCCAGGTCAAAGGGACACATGCCTAGCAGTGCAAGGACAGTGATTTCCAGCAGGTACCTGTATTTATATACACTACACACCTGGAAAGCTCCATTTTCCAGCTAAAGTCACTGAACCAGTGCACTTCCATCACCAGGTTGGAACTTCCTATGTAATCTGCAGCTTTTTATGTTCATTGCTGGTTTCCTGAAAACATCCCCCTTCTTAGCCAGTACAGCACATTACGTGCCCAATTTTCTCTCTTAACAAATGCCAATACCTTTTCCTCTCTAAACATATCGCCTCTAACTCAACCCTCAGCCCCAGAATTGTTTCTGTTGCCCTTCTTTGAATTCCTTCCAATCTCTGAGTCATAAAGGAGGATTTATTGGACAAAAGATCCACTTTTAATAATGCCTTCTGCTGTATAATTTCACTGCTGAAGCTAACTCAGGCACCTTCTGTCCTGTTGGACTGTGGCTTGGAACAATCCATGACAGCACGTCTGGAAGAATTCTGCTGAACAAACTCACAGTAGCAAAAATGTCAGAAACAAAACGAGAGGCAACACCCATACAGAGAACTTGGGTGACTGAGGGAACCTGTCAGAGTAAGAGCAGGGAGACAGCACTACTGACTTTAATAACTTTTGCTCTGTATGTGGTCACAGGTCTATACACAGAAGTTAAACAATTGCAAGCCCTCAGCCTGTGACCTCTGCTCCCCTCCAACTACGTGAACAGGTGGGAACAAACCTCAGGTTGTAATAAAAACTCACAGATGGTTTCTGGAAACCGTTTAATTAACACTGCAGTTTCCAAATGAACAAGACAAATCTCTCTCCCTTCTCGCTGAGTAAGAGCAACAAATGAGCTGCCTTTAAAGGCAGATCATAGGGGTTGTTATGAAACTCCTTCTGAAACAAGAGTGCAAATTAAGTGGCAACACTTTTATTACCGATGATTGGAGGATCATCTCAGATCTTCTGGAGTGTCTGGGAGGAGGGCTGGTGCACACCAAGGGAAGCAATGCACAAAGGAACATGTCACTCATGAAAACGGCGAGTATTGTCCAAGAAACGGGAATGCTGCGTGGACTGCGTTGGGCAGCAAGCAGCTGTACTGACCCCTAGGCCACACACCCCTGGCAAAAAACATTTCTTAGCACAAAGGAACTGGTTTCTCTCCCATTCAGTCTCTTCAGACTGAGTTTCTATCCTGGCAATAATGACTAATAGTCCTTGTCAGCAGTGACTGATAACATGTCCTGGATGCAGACATCAGCCAAGAGGTGGAGATTTATTAGGGTGGTATTGAGTTGGACAGAGAGGAATCTGCATGTGGATGGAGGTGATAGGTTTTGCATGACATAACGAATCTCTTCCACAACCCACTTTCTCATGCCCAAGTCTTCTCTGTCCTTCCTGACACTTTCCTCCTACTTCTCACAAAGGAAACTATTAACACAAATGCAAGCATGCAAAATTTTTGGGGGCAGGAGAATTTTTTATTGTTGTTTTTTAATGGCAACCAGATTGTTCCTTCAAAACAACCAGGACTTCCAGCAAGTTAATAGCTCCAGTCTGTATCTGAGTGCTTTATTAAAATTGCTGTGCCTCCCTCTTTTTTTTTTTCATCTAAAGACTGATACTGCAATACAAAAAGACATTCGTGTAGCATAATGCGGAAAGAGGCCTGTATGCTCCTGAGACACTGAGGACTGACTATTAATTCTCTTTTTGATTTCTGGCTTCCCTGCTAAGTTTTAGTGGTCTTTGCAGATGGCTCTGAACCTTTCTGCTGGAATATTTATGCGCTAGCTTATTGTAGCAGGTTGCTCTGCTGCTGCACTTTCCCCAGGTCTGATCTTGGCAACACATTTGCATTTGCACTTTAAAGACATCTAAAGACATTGGATGGCTTTATTCTACTCTGAGGGCACCTAGCTTCCAGGGCCAGGAAGCCACTTCAGCTGAGTCTTCCAAACCATCTCCAGAGACATCTGCAGAGACCACTAATATATAACAGGGATGCCAGGAATTAAAAAGGGAGGAAATCCCTCCAAGGAGGGAAACTCCACAACCTCCCTGAGCAGCCTGTGCTTGTGCTCAGCCACCCTCACAGTGAAAGACCATTCATTTCCTGGTGTTCAGACAGAATCTCCTGTGTTTAATTCTGTGCCCACTGCCTCCAGACCTGGAGCCAGCTGAAAAATCCAGCTCTACCCATAAAGTTTGCCCCATTGTTTCCTAGGCCACTGGGCTAATGCCCTCAGCACATGTGTCATCGAGAGAAAAACCTGTATGAAACATGATGAGATAGGAAAGATAATTCAATAGCTAAGGCAGGAGAGCAATGAGTTTTCACCACGATTCAAAGTAAATTCTCAGGTCTTCCAAAGACCTTTTTTATCCCACTGCTCCTAGACCCTCTTGAATATAGGTTTCCTTCTGCCAGGGGTCCATCTAGATGAGTATTTTGTTGCTGGTAGGGATCAGTACTGGCTATACTGGTGAAAAGTTTAAGAACACTACTGACAGCCCTGAATCTCCAGCAATCTGTGGTATCCTTTACAGCCATCACATATTATGTGAAGAATACTTTTTTCTCTGTTTTAAATTTGCTAATACGCTCCTGGAAAATGTCAGAGACAGACAGCAAGGTTCACCCTCCTCTGAGACTTCTCGGTGGGGCTGTGCTTCCAAGGACTCAGCTCAATGCTTGAACTCATCTCCTCCTCTCTCTTGTTTGCACACCAACCTTTATGACACTTTCACTGTCTCTAGGACCTGCTTTGCCCCACTATGTGCCTACACCTAATTAGTTCCCTATTTGCTCTGCTCTGTCACATCACATGAAACTTTGCAGGTCCCTTCCAAACTGCTGTGAGAGGACAAGCAGTCACTCAGAATACACCATCCTCCGTACAGGATGGATGAAAACCCTCTAGTCCTGGCTCAATCGCTTCATTAAAATATTGCTCTAGGTAAAAATGACTCAACCAGTTTTGACAGAGGCCTCACAGCTTGTTTTCCACAGAACAGGAGGGTTCAGTCACACTTTCCATCTTGCAACTGCTTTCTCAAATACATCTGCAGGTATTCCAACACTAAAGGTGATGGGATATCCTTAGCAGAAAAGGGACAGACTGACAAAGCTATGGAGGTGCCATTTGTCTGGGCAATGAAGGTGATCTAAAAAAACACAAAAAAACCATGAAAACATGAAAATAATTGAACATCAGAACTTCATTAGGAGTGTATATTTAATTTAGCTGAGGTTGAAAAGGGCATGGTCATTGAATTGCTGAAGGCTGAAAACATCCAGAAACACATTTCTCCTTCTCATTTGTTCACCGTAATCTACAGACCAGGTTAAATAAGTCCTCTTTTGCAGTCTGGACAGTTACTTTCTGCTGACTCTGCTGTCACACACTAAAGAACCATTCAGTGACTTTTATTATAGAAAAAACAGAAAAGAAACAATCAAACAAACAAAAAACCAAAATGAAAATGACTGGTAGGAAATTAAAAAAAGGTATCTAATCAGGAAATAGCATAATTTCAGATGCTTTCAAACCATAAAAGACTGTAGAAGGAGAAGTAAAAATTGCAAATTTTTATTGGATTTGTGATTAATCTCCCTATTTACTGAAAAAATTGCTTCTAAATCTTTATTTTTCTCTTAATATGTACATTTGAGGAGTCAAGGCTATTGTGTCTGTCATGTACAAAGCTAATACATTAAAATGGGCAAGAGTCATATGTAAGCCCACTTTTTCAAATATGTAAATCTGGTTTGTGCCCTCAACATTTTTGTTATGACAGTCTCAGAGTGTTACAATTTACCTACCAAGCATGCACACTGTACTTGCTATGCAATTACACCTTCTCAGTATGGAAATTCATCTTTGTCCTACTCAATGTGGATTTAGCTTTGTACAGATGACAATGTAGTTCCTCTGAGCTATTCCTCCTTCCTTCCTCCAAACATTTTTGAAAGGAAATGTGGTCAATATTTGAATTAGAACCACAAGACTAGGGTCATCTGCGATGGCAGTTTAAAAAATTACACTGTAGATCTGAGTGGTGGAAAGAAAGCAAGGAAGCAGCTGTAGCCAGGCTGCACAGAGCTCACCATGCCCCAGCAATCATTGCATCATTGGCTCCATCACTCGAGGACTCTATTTGGATGGTCAAACTCTTAAGCACAGCCATCCGTTAGCCCTGGGAAGATTAGACAGACAGATGGCTCCTACAGAGGGATGAGTTAGAAAGATGCAGGGAGGGATATTTTCACCACATGGATGCTGCCAAGTTTTGCAGAGCACAAGAGGTGCCCTGAGGTCTAGATCAAAAGCTACTCCCCCAGGATCTTCTGAAGAA
This sequence comes from Hypocryptadius cinnamomeus, assembly GCA_013400635.1. NCBI lineage: Eukaryota > Metazoa > Chordata > Aves > Passeriformes > Zosteropidae > Hypocryptadius > Hypocryptadius cinnamomeus. The sequence continues at coordinate 84,831 of VYZP01064604.1, read as the reverse complement.
AAACACTTTCTCAGTTCAGCCAAGAACTTGACCAGAGGAGTAACTGCAGATACAAGATTTCCTGTTGAATTGAGGATATGCTTGTATCCCATATGACTTAGTCACTGTATAAGGCCACTGAACCAGCCTCAGAGATAACCAGCTTGCATGAGGATGGATATGAACAGCTCCTAGCTCCCAGTGCTAGCAATGCATGGAAATACAGCAACAGCCACTGCAGCCTTCTCTTAGGTGTGTTTTCAGTAAAAAACCCAAAGAATAAAAGTGAATGGAGGATCTATGCCAGGCCACCACCTTTAAAACACACTTAGAATGCCTGTCAGCTTTTGCTCACTTCATGCAGGTTTCAATGACTCAAGATTCAAGAGTTGCAGGAGGGAAAGTCCATCATTGACAGTTACACCAATGTTCACAGAAACTGTGAAACTGTTAACCACAAAGTATTTTATAATTTGAAGTGACACTACTGTGAGCAGATTATACCCAAGTATTTGAAGATATGATTGATGACTACAGGGACAAAGAAAGGGGACACTATGAAAGTGAAGATAAATTAAAGGCCATAATGACCTAAGAAGTCCATGCTGCAGACTCTCTTGTGGGGTCTTTGGAAAGATGTACAGGCTCCTCTGAGAACTGTGTGGCTGAAGATTTTGTTGCAGAGCACACAGCCCTTCACAGCTTCCTCTTGCTGCCCTCAACGCACCCACCACCGCTGCTGAGCATGGCAGTCCTCTGCTGTAGAGGATAATGGCTTGATCTTTCCCAGGGAAGACCCCAGGATGGAGATGAGCTTATACCTTGTCACAGATTTCAGTGGGGTCTTACAGCTTGACTATCTTGGTCTCTTATGTTCTAGAGACTTCCAATATTCAGTACCTTTAGAGAAAACTTTGAAAACATCTCCTGGCTATAGAAAATTTCTTTCGGACAGTCTCCAGACAAACGACAAGAAAGAGAGTCCTAAATGATGAGCACAAAACTGAGCTTTTGAAGTCTGTAAATAAAAGGGGAAAGAACTGCAGGGCTAGTGATTACTTTGAAATCCCACTGAAACCACAGGGAGCTGCAAGTATTTACAGCACCACTGGTAATGAAGTAACTAGGTGTCAGAACAGTGATTTAGCTGAAAAAGATGATATCTAGCTTCTGGGTTTATTCTTTCAGGTGGTGTCAGGCCAATTTATTCCATTTGGAAGTCAGACAGTGATTTTCCTACTTCCCTGCATCATTCCAACTTGACAAACCTGAAAACCAAGTGATTCTTTCTGCCATTTCTTTTAATGAATAATAGAGCTATCTTGAATAGAAGCTGCCTCCAAACACTGCTGAGGTATTGGAACACTTCTTTGGTTGAGCAATGTGGGGCAAATAGGTCAATAGGGACAGGATGGCTGAACTCAGAGAGAAACCTAGCTAGGTCTGGAGCAATGTCAAACCCTGGAAGGCTTCAGGTGTGAGAGACTTGTGTGAGCTCATCTCTTTCAGAGCAATAACAACCTGATAGGAAAAGGACACGTGAAGGAGAAAATCTTCTGAGGTAAAGAACAACATGAAAAAACCTCATGCTGTCATGTAGTCACTCTCCTATCTACTCAAGCTCTTGCACAGTGCCCTTAGCACAGCATCCGAGTGCCTGTCAATCACCAACACGCTTATCTCCACACTGTCTCCGTGGGAGCAAGAAAGGAATCTTATCTCCACCACAAAGATGAGCAGCTGAGGCAGAGAGATTAAGGGCTCGATCTAGTTACCTCAACAGAGGTTGCCAGTGCCATCTAAGATGTCCTGGGGCATGCAAGACATGTACAGGGCTGGGACGTAGGACACAGGTCCTAAGGGAGATCCATGGTCTTGTGGAAGCCAGGCAGGGGATGCTGGCACACTGCAGAGGGAGAGGAATGTCCAGGTTTAGACAGCTGAACTGAATCATCGAGTCAAGGCAAGGCATTTCTGTCAGAGCAGGGAGCTGGACTCTACAAATTGTCCTAAGAGCACCCTCAGTACAAAATTCCCATCTGCAAAGAGGGACACAACATTTTTTTAAAATGTTGACTGCAGGCCTGTTTTATTACTAGATAGCACTACCAAGCTTTGTGTGCCTGGGACTTAAAAAAAAAAAATTCCGCTGTCAGGAGCCTGTGAATTGTCTTCCAGGCTGAGTATGAGCACCCACCCACACCTTTTAGCCACTATCAAGAAGATCCCTATGGATCTATGGGATATAGAGTTATTTGTCGAACTCAATAAAAACACAGATTGTCATACAAGGGGCCAGAGTCAGTATCAGAGTGGCCTTTGTCCACCAAGCCCACAAGCCCAGACCCCATGCTGAGAGGTGAACATACTTCATTGTGGCAGTATTTACAGAAAGACACTTTCATTTTAGCTCATGGCAAATCCCTGATGACGATTTAGGAGCTCATAATGAGCTTATTGAGGAAGAATGAAAGGATGCTCAAGGTCACAGCACCCATAGGAGTGCTATCAGTCTTGACATGAACAGTAAATAAGGTTCTCAAACAGCTGCCAAATACAGAAATAAGCTGTATGCAGAGAAGCTGTGCGGGCCTTGCTACAGGCTGGCACGTTGGTGCATTAGGCTGAGGACAGACTTGCAAAACCACTCCAGCAATTTGGACACTGGGCTCCCCTTTGCAGCAGCTCAGTGCAGGAGGTGGTGGTGAAGCACAGCCTGGCAGCCCTGGTTGCTGAAGCAGCTTCCTGCAGCCACACAGGCATCCCTTCTCTGCCATTTGTCCCCTTTGGGTTGGACTGTGGCCATGTGCCTTGCAGGTCCACATCCCAGCTGCTACCTGAAACACAGGTTTAACCAAGTAACCCCCAGGGACGAGTCTGATTTCAATCCTTCCTTCTGGCCTCCCTCTGAAGATAAAAAACCACACACCAGACACAATCCCCAGCCACAACAGGTACCCTCCATTGTATTCACAGCTTCAACAGTGAACAGAATCTGATCAATGTTTTAATTTACTTAAGCCTCACAAAGACTTGAAAGAGGAGAATTATTTTTATGTTATTATTTTTTGTATGTGAAATCTGATTAGAATAATCCTGGCAAGGCAGAGAGTGATAAGCAAATGGAGTAGGTGAAAAAATGCAGTTTTGAAGAAGGAAATTGATTTCCTTCCATCCCTCCAAATTTGAATAATAAACTTTCACAAAGACCTTCTTTGCACAAAACTCCTGGAGATGCAAGAAACTATAAAATACTCTGCTAAACCTTTAATAAATTGTCTCTCAGAGCTCCTTACAAAAACAGAGATTGTTGCACAGTGCAAGTTTGAGACATTCACACTTGGAATCCAGAGGGACAAGCTTCTATGGGGATGCAGAAATATTTTACAAACTACTTGAAATTAGCCTGTGTCATGCAAGAAGCTGAGGCTATGGAAGCCTGGGTGCTTTGCCACTAAGGAGTTACAAACCGAAGATAATAGTGGCCAACAGGCATCTTTCCCTTTTCTACACCTCTCCTTTCTTGTGTAAAAGGTGGATAATTCTCTCCTTCTTCTGGAAATCACTTCAAGCTTTCCAGTAGACCGGCCAATCTTGCTATCACATTCCAGAAAGACAAGATAATTTCCAGTTTCCAAACCAGGCACTATTTCTAATGAATTACCATTTTTTCACCAAAATAATCAATCACTGTTAACAAAGAACATTCACAGAAAATTCATACTCCAATGCCTCAAAAAGGAGTTGGTCTTTCACACATACAGTGACATGAGCATGCACCCATTCACTGGACATTACCCAAAGATTCAGCAGGAGTCTCAGGGATGCTGGAATAAATACACTCATCTCAGTTTTCTAATGAATACCATGAATACCAGCTGGTTTGCTCCAGGTAAACCCAGTGGTAGTGACAGCAGACACTAAAATACATCCTTCAATGCCATAGAAATTGTACTGGTCCTTCCACCATTGATGGCCTTGGTATGTGATGCTTTACAGCCATACTTCCACCACTGAAAAAACCCTATGGAATAGAATTTTCTGTTGAGTCCCACCTAGTCCACCTCCAAGCAAAACCACCAGTTTAGAGCTGTCCCACACCTCTCATTAAGTCTCTGGTCATGCCTGGATGGCACGAGGTGGCCTGGAGAGGGGATGGCACACTGCATGGCACTATACCAGCTCTGTAAAGCACTACTGAAGCTCTGTGAATTCCAGACAGACTGCCCAGCAATCCACCTGGATGGTTTCTAGAACTCAACCTAGCTCTGAAAAACCAAGTATTTCTGCACTGTTCAAGACATTGTTTTCTCAGTGGTCAGAGAGCTCACTCTGCTACTGTCTCTCTTACTGGTTTCTTCCAGCTGTCACTGTCAGTGGCACTTACTGGAGGTGGACACTGAGTTAAATGCACCCCCAAGGGCCACCCTTACATTAATCTCAGTGAGAGCAAGGGAATGTACTGGGTGCTCAATACCTCTGAAAGCAGAGCTTTAAGCTATCTGAAACCCATGACTGCTTTTGTTACTGCAAACAGTTTTCTTGCAAGACCCGGCTGTTCAGCTCCTGGGGGCATCAGCAATTACCAAGTATTTCTTTTCAGAGCACTACTGCAATCCTGAGCTTCTCAGGAGCAGTTTCTAATTCTCCACCTGCCATCTTGTGAAGCCGACACCGTAAACAGCCCCAGCTCCTCGGGTGGCTGAAAAAGAGATATCTGTGGAGCCCTGAGCAACTGCACTTGACATATGGTATTAAGATGTGCAAGGGAAGATGGCTGGCAAAGCACGACTCTCCTGTGGTTCTTTTGCCTGCTCCCATTATCCTCAATGATGATTGCTAGGGACATAAATGCTGAGGAGCCAGAAAAGAAATGCAATGGGAAGACAGAGGGAAAAGCAATCCCAGCCTACACAGTGCACAGCTTTGAAAGCAAACTGATTTTCTCAGACACAAGACACTACACAAACAAGTTGTGCTGCTGCTGATGCACTAGTTCCCTAAATAATCACAGTGATACAAAAGAAAGCTTGTAATTAAGGCAAAGTATTAGGATCAGGGAGAACAGAAGGCCTAATCCACTCTCCACACATGACCTTGGGCATAACACATTACTCCTCTACACTCAGTTTTCTTAGCTACGTGATGAAGTTTTCCAGTTTGAGTGGAAAATTATCAGAGAGCATGGGAGAGCCCATGAGGAACTCACAGGACAACCACAGACATTTCCTGTGGACAGGATTTGTGGTGAGCCTTTATGAAGATAGACAAGCAGGAGGTGAAAAAGACACAGGGTATCTCTAAGGACAGCAGAGCCAGTGCTGTTTAGCAACAGCTTCTGCAGTATGCCAGGAGAATCAAGGAGAAATGCTTTGTCCAGCCAAATCCCCAGAGCAGTAGGAAGAGGTGCAAGAAGACAGAAGTTGCTTTGGACAAGCTAGTGTAACAGCTGTGAGACCTTTTCTCCTAACTAGGAGGGAAACAACCAACATTTTGGAACCCACTTGTTGTACACCTGCACAGCACTCTTCTCCTGAGTGGCTGGATCCCTGGCAAAGGTCCTGCTTCTAGCAGTGTGCCCTGCCCTGCTGGGAAGGAATGGGCTCTGTGTAGCCCCCTCACTGGCATGGGAATAGACACAGTACAGAGGACTGGGCTGCAGGGAACAGACAGCATGCACCAGCTGCAGAGGGTGATGACTGTCCTTGGCACCAAGTACAATCCAATGCTCAAAACCCATCAGCTGCCCCAGCTCCACCATCTGGCTTGGGAGGAAAAGGGGAACCTCTCTACAGTGCACATGAATCACCTTAGAGCAATATGGGACCATGCAGGGACTCAAGCCACCAGAAGCAGAAAAGTCACTTTAAAGGCATGTCTGGCATGAGTGCATGGGCTTTGAACACTGAGCAGGAATACCAAAGAACAGCCCTTCTCAACCCCTGCTTGCTTCAGATTCCTGCTGTGGGAAGCAACAGCCCAGCACAGCTACTGTGCTTGAGGGAATGTCAGAATTAGGCTAAATCTCTCTCCTCATCTCACTCTGCACGTGTCTAGAAAGTTGGACGTTATCTTTTTTGGTGCCTCCTCACTCGACGACCTTGTTCAAAATCCTGAGGTTCTATTTTCTTCTCTTCTACTTCATGCTTACAATGATTTAGTGGTGGGAGAAAAAAGGCTGTGCAGGAGATTCATACTGATTTCTATCTCAGGGGTTTTTAGAAAGAAGCACGTAATCTTTGTCCAGCTGCATTCATTGCTCTGCAGTGTTCCAGACAGCAGCTAGGAGTCTCTAAGGTGTGCATGCAACCTCCAAGGCTGTTATCAATAATGCATTTGATGTGCAGCCTTCAGCAGCTGACCAAGGAAGTGTCTTATAAAGAGAAGGAAATCCTTTGCCCTTCTCCGGAGGAAAGTGGTGAGGAGACAAAGACTTACCATCATTGTGCCATGTCTAATTTAGGTCAAGAGGTTGTTCATGTTTCAGAAAGCTTTCAGCATGGGGCTGGTGCATAGGTACGTATTTGGAGGATTAGGGAGCACATTGTGAATACCAAAATACTTTCAGCTTTCTGCAATCCCCTAATTTATAGGGAAGAGCTGCATGAAAGGCTACCACTGCTCCAAAAGCACTGCTCCTCTGTACCTTAGATACCATCAGTATGTGGGAGGTGGCAGGGTACCCTCACAGTCTCCTTACTGCTTTCTCAATGGCTGAGACATTGAAACACCACATTAACCTGTGACTTAGGAGTGTGTATGAGGGATTTATTGATTTCATGGAGGAACGACTAATTTAATATCATTTAAACATTTCAGGGCTTGTCAGGCTTTTCCACAGAAGAGAAGAAACCTCCACACAACAAAGTATGCAATTCTTAGTTCATGAGCAATGAAGAAGGTTCCTTTGTTAATCAAGCAAAAGCTGTTGAGAAGGCCACAGGCATAAGAATACATCGTTTGCATCTGCTAAGATAAATCCGCTGGTTTGGGTATGTTGTCCAAAACACAATGATGTGAAAGTAAGAAATGGTAAAGGAACAGGAGAGAGGATGACAGAACTAAGGTGAGCAGCAGAAGGTGTTGGAAGTGTAACTAAAGAACAGCAAAACTGCTGCAAGCAAATGAAATTAGTCACGAAAGATTAAGCATGTAACCTAATTGCAGGCAGAAAGGTGATGATACACCATAAAGGGCCTAATGGGTACCAGTCCAACTCTGAGTACTTGGTTCTCCAGTCCTGCAAGCAGTCTAAAAACAACTGCTGGTGCAGCAGAGAGTGTTTCATTTCAGCTTGGTAAAGAAGGACCAAGCTGCAAGTCCACACTCTGCTCTGAATCATCCTGTCTGGGCTCAGTCTCCAGTGAAGTGAGGATTTTCTCCTCCTATTCATGATGCAGAAGAGGCCATGACTTTAGTACTGGAATTCTCAAAATCCCAAATTTGTCATAATCCTGCATCTGTATGATTACAGCCTCTACTCCCTCCTGCACTGCACCACTGTGTGGGGCTGGGGCCATCAGCCATGGCCATTGGGTCAATAGACACTTCCCTGAAGGGGTCCCGAGCCCACAGGCTGATGAGAATTCCTGACAGAACAGAGAGGAATCTGCAAGCACATGCAGTGTCCTGCTCACTAGCCTGCATTGTCACAACTTCCAGGGCAGGACAAGGACCAGCAGGTGGGATGAGAGAGCTTTGTGTGTGTTTGAGCTCACATTAAGGTTAATGTGTGAAACAATCCGCTCTGAAGAATGTTAGTTAAACTAACTGACTGCAGAGGGTTTGGGATGATTGCTAAACTGACCTGCTCTGCAGAAGGTCCAGGGTGAAGCAAAGTCTCTATTGTAATAATGCCTGTCTCGTGTCATCTTTCTGCCCTGAAGAACCAAGGATCTCTGAATGTGCCTGTCCGCATGGTGTTGGATGGCATAATCTCAAATCCCTGTGGCCCCCACCCTAGAACCATTCCAGAGGCAAAAAAATACCATGGAAAAAACCCCAAGTGTTACAGCAGATATTAATTCATTCAAAATTTACAAGCTGACAATACAATTAAATGCCCTAGAAATAAACAACCAGCAGATCTGACACACAGCCATTTCCCCTGGAGGCTGACATTTTTAGTCTCCCAGAAGGGGTGGGCATATTTTTTAACAAGTCAGTCCCTGTGGCAGTGGCTGTGGTGGGTGAGCAGGACAGGCTCTTCCTCTGCTGCAGGCTGCTTTCCCAGTGGCCTCCAAGCCCTGTCACAGGGCCAGCAGCACGCACAGGACACAGCCTTTGCAGTGCTGCTCTGGCACACCTCAGATGCCACGAGCCAGATGAAGGAGCAGGAAAGGCTCAGGAGGCCCTGGAGCAGACACAGAGCCGTGTCCTGCCTGTCTGCTCTGCTGCCAGGCTGCCTTTGGGCAATGCTGCTGGCAAGGTGCCTCTGAGCTCCTCCCTGCTTGCACACAGCTCACGGCTCCTGGCACAGCCCCGCTGGCCTCTGCAGAGCCGAGCACGCTGTCAACACACAGCACCTCACAACACATGGCAGCAGGGACAGCAGCACACACAGACCCCTTCCACCCCATGCTCCCTTTCAAGGATAAATGCACTGCAAGAGAAGATGGGTACATTTGGAGTTTTCCTTGCAGCATGGAGTGTCTCATTCAGAAAGATGCCAGAAGAAGCATTTGGAAGAGGCTGGTGTTCCCTGTGGCCTGCGTCTCTGCCACAGGGGTGACCAGGGAACACAGACTCACAAAACACCAAGGTGCAATTCTAGCACTTCGCTGAATTGTACACACACATTTCAGGCCAGGTTCCTAATCCTGCTGTGCACGTCTACTTCAACAACTTCAGGAGGTTCCTGTGCCAGAAGCCAGCCCTGTATCTTGGGATCCATGGTAACAAAAGTCTCTAGTACCTGAACTGAGTTCCAGTGATCCAGAGACCTCAATAAAATTATTTTTGTTTTGCAGATGCTTAGTCAGGACATTACCCTTTGACAGCAAAGCAGGGATAATTCAGGTTCCCATCCAGGCCTTTCTGCTACAGTACCCTACATTCCTCACTGTTTCAGCCACTTTGTCTTGAAATAGCCCAGGGACTTAGTCTCTCTTCCTTCTCCTTGGAAAACAGCATTACAATTCAATGTTCCCCATTTTTGAAGTTTTCTATCACTTGGCTCACAGTTATAATTACATGCACACAGTCAGTAAAGATTTTCCTTGGATTTTTTAGCCTCTCTACCGCTTTCACCTCCAGAGCTGTTAGTCACTATTTGGAAAAGGCACACCATTTCCTAGTTTTATCCATTCTGTATTTGAGTTTGGCATTATTAGAAAAGAGATCCAAATCATTTCATTAACACACACCTGACCTCAGTCAAACACATCCTCACTCAAAACTTTCCTTGCTTCTTTTCATATCAGTGTCCTAGACTCAGGGAGGACAAAATTTGTCCTCCCTCCACTACAAAATAAAATGTTAATGATAGTGTCACTGTAACCCAGGATATCTTGGAGTTTTGTCTAGGTTTCACTTCTGGAAAACAGATAACAGACAAATTATTTGATAATAATCTATTGTCAAAATAGACACTGGATAAATGGCACTAAAAACAAGCAAAGCAGGCCAGAGAGTTTTAAGAAAAGCCAAATATTAGCCAGGTAATGGAGGAAGGAGCTCAATTACCAGCCAGTCCTGCATCCCCCAGCTAGCAAGATGCAAAGGAATGGGAACAAAAGGGACTTCTCCTGTAAATACGTCTCCACAAGGACATTTTGACAGTCATCTTTTGGTTTTTGCCTGCTGGGATAAATGCTCCACCTGCACATAATTTCTGCTAAAGAGGCTTCACTGCACACTATCCTGTCCTCAGTCTAGACTGGATAAGATGTGTTAAGTTTCCTTCCAAAACCCAACTCAGACATTGTATTGCCATTGACTGTTCTGCTTTAATCTCATCATTTCCCCTACAGTGATTAATTGATCACACACAACACACAGGAGAAAAACAGGTAAGCTCTATGCAAGGCTACTGCTGCTCTGCACCTGCTCCAAAGGCTTTGCTGGCCTGTCTGGCCTCAAGGAAATCAGCAAAACAAACACTGTGCAGGAGATGCCAGCCTCCACTGATCCATCTCTCTGGTTTCTATTCTTGCCTTCACTTCAATTTACAGCAACTCCTCCCTGATGGTGTTTTACCCTCCCTCCACATTTCAAGGGAATCATGTGGGATCAAAATGCTCCACCAAAATCTAAACATTTTGTTCTGATTTTATTAGGAATGATAAGGCAATATAAACCTCTCTAAAGTTCTTTCATAATGGGAATATGTAATGTTTCTTTGGGGAAGTATCAAAATGAGATGAGTCAGCACCTCTGGAGCATTTTCCCTCAATTTTCTTCCAAAATGAAATTTCAACAAAAGATCATAATTCATTCCAACACTGACAGACCACTGCTCACAAGGGGAATGGCCCATCCCTGCTCCTCCAGCTGGTGTTAGGTAGACCATTGTATGTTCCTAAATATCCTGTGCAACTAAGGCTAAGAGAATAATATTTTTATTGAAGCGTACTTATCCTTTTTAATTTGTATTGCTATCATATAAGAAAAGGTAACAGCAGCTAGGAAAGCAGGATTAGGCCCTGCTGTTAGTGATTTTTTCCTCTGAAGGTCTCTTGCTCGAACAGCAAAGTCTGATCTAACTCATTCCAGATGTGAATTCAAGGTGCACAGCCCCATCCTCCTCCCTCTGGGAGCTGTACCACAGTGCTGTGCTGTGAAGTTCAGGGAATAGAGGTACCTCAGCAGGATGCCAGATGAGAAACCTGCCCCCAAAGAGCCACAGAAATGCACCATGCTGCTCTCCTCCACCTGACAAGCTGAACAACATGGATGGCAGCATTCCACCAGGGGAAAAGGGCCCACTTTATTAATGAGAGTTGTGTTTACAAGTTTCCATGCTACAAGGATGGCATGGCCAGGGTGCCTGCCAGGAGCTGTATTTTAGGAACATTCGATGCAAGGCAGGAATCTGTTCCCAGGGGCTGGCTCTTCTCAGGACTGCTGCTTCCTTGAATATTCATTTTGTTCCTATATTTAAGAAAAAGTCAGGGGACAGGAGGAGCTTTTTATCTCCCAGTTAATGCCTTCATTCAGTGCGCCCCTTTAAACAGCCAGTGAAGAAGAGTAGATAACTCTGGAGAGAAATTAAAGCCACAATACATTGCTGTACTTTGCCTTTGAGACATTTCTCTCCCCCCTCTACTGACCTGGCTTCCTAATGAGGTTGTAAACTAGGGAATCCCCCCAACAAGTGTGCTGTCTTACAAGGTTTGCAAAATGTCCAGGATACCCGTCTGGCCTATTGGTACTTCTGACCAAGACAACCAGCACGACTGGAGATCAAACAGGAATTAAAGAAATGGAATTGGCAGGAGCAGGTTTAACACCCCAAGCCTATTAGGGGAGAGAATGCAGTATTATTGATTCCAGCCCTTGACCTTGGAGTGATGTAAACAGGAGTGCAGCAACCCTAGAGGAGTTGTAGCAAAATAGTTATAGCATTGCAAGCAGATTAAAAATACAGTTAATATACATACTTCCCCAGATGCTTGTTCATTATTATTCAAGACATGTTTATTATGCAAAATGATAAAGCAGAAAAAAAGGAGAGGAAAAGAAAATGCAAAGACACACTGAGCTTTTAGCATGACTGGGGTTTTCTCAATGCTGCTTAGAGTTGTTTTTTTTTTATTGTGCATAATCATTCCCTTATTAGCAGGAATCTTTGAAGTGATTCAGGCTCTAATTTCAGCATTTCAAACTCATAGGTTTATACTGAAAAACCAGAGTGAGCTCCTGTAAGTGACCCGCTTTTTTTCCCCTCTGTATTCTATATCTCTGCTAGGGTTTTCTACGCCTTCCCAATAAATTATGTATCACAATTTGCCATTTCAAAAATAATTAGAACTCCAAGTTAAACAACAAGGAATATCTGAGAGCAATACATTTTAGAAGAGAAGTGTTTTTCACTTGGGGCAATACCAATCCCAGCTGCAATGCCACTGAATTACAGATATCATCATACTGAGAGATGCACTTTCAGTGTGCTTTGAGTGATTGGGTGGACCTGTGGAGACTCTACAGCCCCATGATGAAGATCTGCTCCAGAAGAACCAGCTTTGCCTCCCAGGCAAAATACTTCACAAGCACTCCCTTTGCCATGCCTCTGTGAGGTGTTGCAGGAATAAAAGAGGGAAAGCTGGGAACAGAGGGGAGAAACTTCACAAAGTTACACGAGTGGAAATTAATTTGGTGCTGGAACTATTAACTCCAGACAGACAGGAGAGCATTTTCTGAGTCTTCTCCCATTAGGATTAGGCTGTAAACTCACTGGAGCAGGACAGACCTCTTTATTCCATGTTTCTGAATCCTGTGCAACAACCAGCCCATGGTATCAGATTCTTCCCAGGTGCTGAGGCACTGTAAGTTATACTCACTGTCCTTCATTCATTCTGTGCATTCTTACTTTGGCTTCAAATGCTAACAGTGGATCTTCAGGAGAGTCAAGCCCCTCCCCAGAACAGGTGCTGACTGAAACCTTTGTGCACCCTCAGGGAATTTACAGCTGCTGTACATTACAGGAAATCCAAACAGAACACACCAATGACTCCGCAAGCTTGCTATGCAGACAGTGGCTTGCATCCTACTTTCTGCAAAGCAGGATGCCTCCAACCAAAGCATGATTTTCTTGTCTGCTTGTCACCTAATTCCCATGTCAACCTCAGAGATAGCAATAACCTAGTCTGGGGGAAACTAAATCAGGTATCTAGTGTGAGTAAGCAAGGCACAAGTCCCAAACATCCGCTTCCCAAACAAAGAAGGTTTAGCATCTAATAAATTTAGGCCTCTAAAGCTGGCTAGGAATATGGTTGGCTTCAATCCAGCCTGACACTATCCCTGCCTGAACAGATGAGGCAGGGATGAGGAAACTCATTGCTGAAGGTAATGATGTGGCCGAGCCATTGGAAGGTCTTGCAAGTTTCTAGGAAATGCTGTCTCACCATGTTTGGCTTTAGAGGACTCTACTCAGCCCTACTTTTTTGCTAATCTACAGAAGGAAGACTTTCCAGGGGCTGGTTATTCTAAGCCCATTCATTCAAGAGCCCATTGGCCTAAACTCAGAAGGAGCTGGCAAAAGCCTCCCTAAGACCAGGCTGATAACAGCCTATGGCTTGATCCAGGACAGAGGATGTCAGCCAAGACCTCAGCTGTCACACAGAGATTAAACTTCACTAAAAACCCCACAAAACATAACCAAAACAAACCCACAGTGATGACACGTTCAGTCACAGCATCAATGTGGATTCAAGAGGAGGGAAAGAACCCCAACCCAAACCAAAACCAAACAAACAGAAAAAAAACATTACCCTGGACAATTTTATTTGAAACCAGTCCTGGACTTGAGGGTGTTCTAAGAAGTCCTTACAGAGCTTCCACGCAGCATGGAAGGCAGCGAAGCAATTCATTTATCAATTGGCTCATGTGAGTGAACAATATCTGTGGGGAATGTTGACCCATTTTTTTCAGAAATCCCCGAAAAAAAGGCTAGTGAAAAAAACAGGTACACACAGAACAAAGCTGTAGTTTAGGGTCTGCTAAGCAAAAACCAGGGACAATGTGTCCCTTGGTGTGGTCAGCAATGAGGTCCAGGCAGCATGACCTGGGGACCCCACAAGGAAACCTGCAGCATCCAAAAGAGACTGCCTAAACAGGTTGAGCTCTTCTCAGACATACCCAGCTCTTTCATGGCATCCTGATCTCATCCCTTGTCCTTTATGATGAGCTTGACCCACACTCCCTGCTCCTAACACACTTTATCCACAAATTTTCTATTTTCTTGCCTTGGGGTTTGCTCCCAAGCACAGTGAATTCATTGATGTACTGCTGTAAGGCAAAGACACAGCCACCAGTCATCACAAGGAAAGTATCCAAAAAGGTCCATCACCCTGGAGTAGAGCATCACATATTTACTGCAAGCAGAAACCTTGGATCACATTGATGTAATGAACAGTTTCACTCTTATTAGCTCAGACAGAGCTCAATGCCATCAAGCCGTGGCATGTAATGAGGTTCACTTCATTAACCACCGGCCATCACAGTGCATCCTTCCCCATCAGCCTTCCCTGATTAACCTTCCTGCTCAAGACAGGCACACTTGTTGGAAATAAGCAAGCCCATTAAATCTCCCTCATTTGAATACATGTGTGATCTGGTGCCTTTTAAGATACTTGAAATGACTAACAGATGTGTTTCCTGGACAGCATGGTCTTCCTGCTGTCTACCATCTCTTGGTGTGTCCCTCCCACCCTTTATATCGTGTCTCGCTACTACTAGAGAGAGAAAATTTTTCTGTACATCTCCTCTAGTCTCTCAGCTGTCAAACATCATTTTTTCAACTCTTCTTTTTCCCAAGACCCACACCTTTCCCTCCCCTGCAGTACTTGTTCAGAAAATGATGACCGCTCATTGGCCCAAGAGGACCCTGATGGCTGGCTGTGGCTCTGTGACACACTCTTGATTTCCTGCAATCCTCATTTACAGGATACTGATGGTACAAGGAGCCTCAGCACTGGGCCAGAACCGTGTTCTGCACTGCACAAACAGGACAAAGCATCAGTCCTGAGCCCCTGACAACGTGCCCAGAGGGACACACACGTAATAATGCAGTACCCACCATGCTCGGTATCACCTTTAGGACTCTGATAGCTTTACAAAGAGAGGAAGTTTTCATTGTTAGTAAACCAATTTAATTTATTTAGAAGCAGTCAATTATGTTTACTGGGCTATGAAAGAACAGGAAGAGTCTGGCATCCACAGAGATCCAGACTGATCTGTCTGTCTCTTCTTGACAAGCAGCCAGTTTTGAGACCTATCTCGCCAGGCATACTAACACCTCCACTTGCTTCCGACCCTGAGCTGCTGGGGAAACAGAGCCTTGTCACATCCCAAGGGAAAAGGGGAAATCTCAATCATGTGACCAGTATAAAACTGACCAGGAACAAAGATGGAAGATAAAAGTTAGGAAAAATTCCATAGAGCAACCCAAAGTGCTGTCCTTTCAGTGGTCCCACCTGCATGTTCACAACACTTCTGAAGCAAAAGTAAGTGTCCAGACAAGAGCAGAATCACTGCACTCTAAATTTACACAAAGGCAGATGAGATTAGAATCTGGCTATGCACTGTAAAGCTATCACAACTACAGAAATGAGAAGTGTATTATTAACTATCCCTTTTTACTATGTAGAACTAGAACAAAGTTATTTGAAGCATAAAAATTCTGGCAAAGGGTTGCCATATTTAATAAATCACCGAATCAATTATTCACTGTGAAAATCAATTACTTACTTTAAATGAGAATCTTATGAATAACCTCATGCCCTTTCATGCCATCTAAGAAAGTTATAAAGGAATTAGTCGGCAAAAATTGCCGCACTTATCTTTTATGTGCATTAAAAAGACCACACAAATACAGGGAATTTCTGCCAACAGAATAGTCTAGAACCCTTTTAAGAGAGTCAGGGTATTGCTGTGAATTTACACTGCAGTCAAAAGCAGAGTATGACCCATTGGGGTACCACCTATGATCAGTTATCAGGGTGCAATTCAGAAGCCATCCCAGTGAGTCCATGCCATTTCACAAATGAGAAATCAGAATATGACCAGCCAACTCTATACAAACGTCTCAACAACGTGACCTACATTAAGTACATACTTAAAGGAACCGAAAGTGTATCTTCACAGGTCAGGAAATATTGCCATGAATCTCCATGGAGACACTATTAAGTGAATATTGCATGGCCTTGCAGCAGCTTCCCCCGCTCCTGCTTTTAAAGGTTTGCTGATACGTGGCTGTTTTCAGGAAAAGCTGGAAGTCCCGGTGCAGTCTGCTTCCTCCCACCTACAAAACTCCAGGAGCCCAACAGTGCAAAGTACTCACTGAGCTGTAGAGATATCCCTCAGCGTTCATGGCAACGTACAGACCTGCCTTCACCCCTTGGATTGCCACCACACGAAGACCCACAGGAATTAGATTGAAAAGGGCTGTGGAAGGAAAAGAAAAGCAAATGTTATGGACACATCACCCTACATGGCCACTGCTGCTTTTGCCCCAGCGCCAGCCCACCCCACTCCTGCCTCTTCACAAAAGTGACTGCACTAGGATCAAGCATCCTGCTTCCAGCTGCAGGGAAGGACTGCAGCCATGGAGCTGATGGTGAAAGGAAATTTTTAAAAGTACTGAGTTTGGCTGCCTCCCAAATGCCTGAACACACCCATCAGTCTGTCTGATCACTGCCTTTGCAATGCCAAGGGCTCATCCGTGCTCCCAAGCAAGAGCACCGTGATGGCTTTCTGAGCGCCAGCTGAGCCAGGGCAACTGCACATAGATAGACTTTGCCTGTGGCAAACACAACAACACAACTCAGTTTAGCTCCCCCTGAAACACATTTAAGCCTAGTCACACTTTCCTGCATTTGCCATATGCTAAAAGAGTACACAGACAGCGACCATGGCCAGAAGAATGCAAATTAACTTGACTGTGTGTTTGCCCATGTGATCCTGGGCTGTCAAGGGAATGAAGAAACTCAAGAAGAGCTAGTGCTTCACTCTGGGACATCAGCACTGCTCCCCATTCAGGACCAGCACTGGAGAGGACAGAAGAGGACAAGATCTTCTATTATTCAGTTTTACTGCAGTCTTATTGATTAAAGCATTGCAACCACTTCCTCTCAGTTAATTACTTTATTGCTTGATTCCCACCCAGCAGACCCTGTATCTCAGTGAAAGACTCTTCCCCTGAGTATATACATTAATGTACTGTCAGGCTTTTGCTACATTTCTAACAGCATGGGCTCAAAGAGGAGACTATTATCAGCACTGATAGACTGAGCACTGAAGCATTAGCATGGCTTTGTTTCTACTGAGCTTTATAGGACAAGAGTATTTAGATGTTGCAGGATCCCTTGTGCTTCAGCTTACAAAGAGCTAATTAGAACTCATCCCAGGAAGCTGAAGATAGGGAAAGATGGGCACAGGGTCAGGCAGAAATATAAGCACAAACACAGTGGAAATACTTCACTCAAGGTCTCTTCCTATGCAACAGCCCTGAAACAAGAATATGCAATGCCACTTTGCTCAGGACATCTACCAGGCGTCTTGGCTGTGCTGGTTTCAGGGTTGCCTCCAAAAGAGGATCAATAAATTCCAGTGCACATGAATATAATGTTTTCTTCATTTAATTCTCAAGGAAGACTGGATGACTCCCCTCAATGAGCTGCCTAAAATGGAGACACCTCAAGTCTAGTGAAATACCCCTCTCTCAGCCTCTTCTTGTGCTTTTATGCACCATATTTCATAAAACATCAAAGCATGTGCTGAAGTCTTACCAAATCCAGTGCCTGTATGTGTGTTTTTGGGGGAGAATGTCAACAGATGTATATGGAAAATGCAGTCCAGGCTGGGTATTGGTCTGTGAATAACTGGAGTCAAGGACAGTGCTACTCTTGTACTGTCCCTAGACAAGACAAACACATCCCAGAGTAACTACTCAACATTAGAAGTGTTGCCTATCCCTTTCTCCCTACCATGAAGGTCTAAAACCTTCTGCAATTAACAAGTCTATAAGCAATTCCCCTTCCCTATTTCTTCCTCCTACTGAAAAATGGAGCATATTACTGCTAATAATGAAACAAAATGGGCATCATCATTCATTTCCTACAGCCAATTTGTCTTGCATAGGAAACTTGTGACAGACCATTCAAAGCATTCATTAGGCAGCAAGGTGATAACACCCAGAATTAGTGGTTGAGAAGTTCCACTTGGAAGCACCCACGTGTTTCCAAATCTCTTTCCACCTCTACATGCAAAGGGAGAAAAGGAACAATCCTAGTGTGCTGTGCTACAGTAGGAGGACCACGGCCAGTTCCCGAACTCCCTGGGACCCTGCTGCACCCACGACCATGGCAGAGCATCTCCTCCTCCAATGCAGGGGAGCAAGGGGGCAGGCAAGCATAAGGACACAACGCTGACAGAGGTAACTGGCAGCCAAAAGAAGTTTTAGGAAGCAAATACCTTTCTCTATTAAAAAATCCAGTAGTTTGGGTCAATCAAGATTCTGTAAATTCCCTGAGCAATGTCTGCACTCAAATCTAGAAATGCCTTTGTAGAAGTTGATGCCTTTTACTCTGATGCTTCCAAATAAATATTTCATATTTTGAACAGATTTAAAAGCTTATAAGCCTAAAAGTAAGAATGTAAAAATGGAGGGAAACCCCTCAATCAACTTTAAAAGCAAGATGTCTTATTTTTTGTCTCGAAAAAAATAATCTGATTCATTTGAAACAGCAGATTTGAAAATGGGAAAGAGGACTAGCTGTGGTAGAATAGAACTTGACACTGGGTGTGTTGATGTGAGAAAGAGAAAATTTTAAAAATACTTCTAAAACTGTTTCTCTACTGCAAATGGCACAGATTCTATGCCATCTGCAGCTTCATGGAAGGAACATGCTCTTTTACTTCATGGGCAAAAGGGAAAAAACTTGAAGATGTTGAATATTCGTGCCCCTTTTCTTTCATTACATCTTACCATCTTCAACCAGTGGTACTTACACCTGACCCTACTACTTCTAGCACACTCCAGTCCTAAATGCATGAGTATATTGTCACTGTTATGTTATGGTAATTTATCAGCTAAATTCTGAATGCATGATTCCCTATGGGTCTAAGTTATCTACAGAAATGGAAGAGTGAGGCAAGACCTGCCATATACAAGGTGTGCTCAGCTTTAAACAGCAGCAAGTCAGAGGAGCTAAAGTAATTTATAACAGGTGATTTGTTCTTGAGCAAGACATTTGTGTTGCACATGAATAACAAAGAACTGATGGAGGATGCAATAGGCCAGAGCAGCCTCAGTGCATGAGGTGGTGAGGATTAAGGTCCTGAAGGGAGTGAGGCAGGCTGCTGAGATGATCAAGAGGCTCTGGTGCAACACATAATGCAAGAAGAAACAGAGGGAACTGCATTTACTTAACTCAGAGAAGGCAAAGATTCTTCTCAGAGAACACAATGAGAAGACAAGAGGCACTAGACAAAAGCCTCAAATAGAAATGAGGACTGGGTATGAAGAAAATTCTCTACAAGGAAAATAGTGCAGCACGGGAACCCGAGAGGTTATGAGAGGTTATGAAATAGCTCATTCCTAGAAATGTTTGAAAGAACTCAACAAGGCTCTGTACAGCTGAAGATAACCCAAGTGGGATGCTGGAATGCAAGCCTCTTTAATCTTTTGGTATTTCTGGCTGGAAAGCCTCAAAAAATATCCTAGATATGCTGGGCTGTTTCCACCTGGTCAGTCCAGTTCACCTATCCTTTCTGTACTGCCCATTTGCCAAAGCTTTTCAGATGTTCAGCAGGATTATGTGGGCAGACAAGGAAGTCCAGTTACTCTTATGAAGGGGCATTATGCTGCTCAGCCCAGGGGAGAGCAGTAACAATGCAAGCACTGACAGCAGCAGTGAGCCCTGAAAGGCCGTTTGAGATCACTGAAGCTGGAAGGAAAAGATACTGCCCCAAGCTGGGGTTCATAGATCACAGGAGGAACACAAACAGGGGCCATGCACCATGAAAATGCACTCCAGTGGGAAGAAAACTCTTCACATATCCCAATGGCAGTAGCCAGAGAATGTGCCCCCTTGCTTACATTGAGATGGCACGTCTCTAACGGCATGGCAGAAGGAACAGATGTCCCAAGTGTTGGCTCCTGGGAAGCTGGATGGATGCCCATTCAAATGCCATTAGAATTTGGCTTCTGGGTTTTTTTTCTTTAAGTGAGAGGAGGTGGAAAATAAATGCCATCAGCTTCAAGAACATACATAAAATGGGCAACAGATAATTAATTTTAAAATTGCTTAAATATTAGCAGTTCCTCTTGCATAAATAACTGGCTTTTTATTAGAACTTTTAATTCCATCAGATGTATCTGAGGGACATGACGTGTCTCATTTTAAACATTTATTTTGTCAGAGTAAACCAACCTAATGTATTCCATGAAAATTATGCATCCTTTCACAATGCTAATTTGAATAATCAGTGTGAGGATACAGAACACAAAGCAATGTATGGAACATGGTGTTCACCAGCTGTTTAACTGTGCTAAGATGACTTCTGCATGGAGAATAGATGGTCATCTAGGCTGGGAAGGATCCTCTTGTGGCCCTCTGGAGTGCCCTTACCTGCCATGGATGCAAGTTAACCAACCACTCTTCAGGGATGGGAAAATATTTTTTATCTAGTCTGTGATGAGTTTTGCCCTTGCACACACTTCTGACTGGCTGGTCAGGAATCTTCTGCAGAAGCACTTCAAAACAGAAAACTGCAGTGAAGTAAATCTGTAAGATGTTCACTTAGACAAGTAACTTTTGAGTTTCTTTTGGTCAAAATTTGAGATTTTTTTTGGAGGAAAAGAAAAAAGGCAATCAGCTTTATTTTGGCACTTCCAAAGTGCAAATTGTGATTTCATTTCGAAGCTGTATCTGGAAGCTTTATATATTCTAAAATGTTCATTCACACTGAAGATTTATTGATGAGACCATGTGGTAAAAAGCAATATAAAATTGAATAAAGCACAGTCCTAATTTCATTTTCAGGAGACAAATATTATCAGGTTGGATTCTTTCCTTCTTTTGAGATCCCCTGAGATCAGAAGATGGGGAATTCTTCAATCTTCTCTCAAAAACTTGCCTAAACTTTCCAGCATAGTCCCTGACTTTGAGCCAGTGGCTTGGCACACTTCAGTGAGATGCCTCCTGTCCCACCAAGCTGCCGAGGCAGGGCTGCCATCTCACCAGATAAATTTACACTCTAGAAGCGTACTTCAGCCCATCTATTTCCAGTTAAGAACACTGGGTGGAAGCAGCTCTCAAGTACTCAGCACCTGGCCAAACTCCTCTGACATTTCTGGGGGGGATATACAAATCACAGCTCTTTGGGCA
This sequence comes from Hypocryptadius cinnamomeus, assembly GCA_013400635.1. Taxonomy (NCBI): domain Eukaryota; kingdom Metazoa; phylum Chordata; class Aves; order Passeriformes; family Zosteropidae; genus Hypocryptadius; species Hypocryptadius cinnamomeus. The sequence goes on along the minus strand of VYZP01064604.1, from coordinate 63,802 downwards.
ATTGGGGCCCAGCCTCAGTCACAGGAACTCAGGAGGTTCCCCTGCAACCACTGAGAGTGCAGCAGTTTCCCTCATCTCCCCTGTCACTCTGAAATATTGCAGAACTGCTCTTACATTTCTCTGCTGTTTACCTAAATTCATCCCTGCTCCCATTTAAGCCCATTACTTTGTTGTTCAGTCCTCCATGATAGATGAGGGCAATGAATCCCTGTCATCTCTAGCATATTTTCCCATATTTTTGACAAATAGGTCTCCAATGGGATTTTCTGCAGTTTAAGAACACCCCAGGTCTTTTTCCTTTAAGAAAAAGCAGCTAATACAGCCCACTGAACTCACCCCATGTGTTGGTATTTGTCTCAGAGTATCTCAAGGCCAGACTCTTTTGAAGGAGACCTCCTGAGTCTCTGAGTGTAGAAGTGTGTTTGTCTGTCCACAGATTCTCCTGCTCCACACATAAATCAGAAATTATCTTATTGCAATTTGCAGTATTTAATTTGTTCAATATGAGTGTATGAAAAAGGACTAAAACCTGACATTTGCACTTGATACAGGTCACGTTTCTGGTGGATGTAGCCTCCTGAGTCATTCCACAAGGGCTTTGCCAGCCACCTGCAATTTCAGTCACCATCTTCCCACAGCTCCTCTCTCCTGTATGGACCCCCAGCCCTGAGCTGCCTGTAGCAGGGCAGCCCCAGAACACATCATGCTCCTGCTACAGCACCCTGCAGCTTCCTGGGGATGGGGCAGACACCAGGGATGTGGGGCTGCAGCCACCCTGCACCCCTGTCCAAGTGCACCTTCACAGGACAATGTCAGTGCTGCACCCCTACAGACAACCCTCACCTGCAGCCCAGGCCCTGCCTTCCTGGAGGAATAACTCCTTCAATCCAGCAAGGAGCTTCTTTGAATTAGACCAAAATTCGTCTGCAAATCAAGCAGGCTCCTCCTTTCACAAAGTACATGAAGTTTGCTTCCATCAACCCTACCACACAGATTAACATTTGTTCACCTCTAATAATGACTGGCCAAGCTGGGCAGGTTAAATGCCTCTTTAGCAGTAGTACAGGGAGCTCCAAACCAACACAGATAAGAAAAAGCAAGACTTGACTCCTACCCTGTTGATGCAATTTGTGGCAGCAAGGATCTGAGCTTAACTGCCCACTCAGGGACAGCACTCTGATGCCTATGAAATGCAGAGATGCTGCAGAAAATATTCCACATCCTTTTAAACCTTTTGAAGAGCTTTGGCATTGACAAAACAACTTCCTCTTCAAAAGGAAGACTGACTACTGCTTTGCATGCATTTAAACCATTATGGCTCCTGCACATGGCCATGGTTTTTAAAGTGTGTGGCTCTGCTGCCCTTTGTTGTCCAGCACAAACCCAATCCTTTTGAACAGGGCTTTGGAAGACGACCTCCTTTGACAAGGTCATTTGGTACCCTCAGCCCTTACACCAGCCTCAAAGCACGAGACTCCAGTGAACAGCTGCTTTTCTCCAGCCTAGAAATTCCTGATGCTTGCTGAATTTTTGAGGCTAAAATAGTGAAAACGATTTTCTCCTCTTCTCCTTGGAGAGAGAATTCCCCGTATCCTTTACCCACGTGGCATGTGTATAAATATAATCTCCTTTCTCTTCTGGCAGCAATTCAAATCATGGGTTTTATTCTCCACCCCACCCAGATGGCAGTTACAGAATCGGGGCAGGAGGGAAGAAGATCGGAGAGGAAACATATGAAATTATACTGGCAAGATTTAAAGGGGACGGATAGATAGAAAAATATATGCAGAAAACAGCTGTCTTCCTCCTCATTTGATTTTTTCAAAAATGAAGTTGCACAAGTGAGACCCGCTAGGTGATGCATTTGATTGTAATTGGGTTGCAAAACAGGCTAATTTTTCTTACTGTAGTCACTGTTTTCGTCCTTGGTCCCATCAATTGTACCATCTGGGTGCATCTGCAGGAAGTATTCCTGCTGGCTGAATAACCTTGTCACAATTCCTTTCAGCTGGGGTTCTGCAAAATAAAAATAATAATTATTACCAGATATACTGAGTAGCACAAGACCCAATTTGCTTGTCCCCCATTAAGCCTTGAGTAAATGTAGAAATGCTTGGCAGGTAAGACTGCTTTCAGTGATTCCTTTCAAGCATGGCTGTAAAATATTCACATATAATACACAGACAGGCAAATACAATTGAGATCAGATGAGCAGGTAAAATGAAATGCATACTTGGTGCAGTAGAAACAGATTATGGAACATCAATTCTCCGGAAGTTACCTACCAAATGGGAGTATTTAGACAGTTGATGTATTTAGAATATGCCACTTGTTCAGAAGAGTATTTGCTAACACTGTTGCAAAGAATGTGCCCATTGTTTCTTATTCTGCTTGTGAAGCTAACCACCTTGCTTTTTTGTATGGTTGAGTCACTATCATGCAGTGCCAGTTTTATGCCAATGAAAAGCTACGTAAATCACTGGTATTACAGTGGTGTAAACCCAGAGCAACTTGAGTGCTGAATCAGGGCTGCATGTGAGTGCAACTCTGTGGGACTTGGGGAGAAAAACTCGGAAAGGGACAGACACAAGACATTTCCAAAACTGACCTCTGAAGCATTTATGGGCACCTCAGACCACCTCTGTTTCAAAATCCTGCATGTACTCCCCGTCCTAAAACATGTGCCACACACTCTGGCAGATCAGAATCTTAGTTTCCAACAGAGACCTTTCCCAGCCCCTTTGTATTATGAGCCAGCCATACCCTGGCTGGCTCTTCCCTACTGCCTCTACAACATTTTATATCTTCCTGCTGAAGGGTAAAAGGAAAACATTAAAAAAAGCAAAACCAGTCTGAACTTCACATGACAGTGTGCAGCTTTACCACCTGTCTCCTCGTTACCCTACCAATCAAACACAAACTAAGTGGTCAAAACCAAATTCAATTGTAATCATGAAAGTTTAAAAATTTGTCACAGGCATTGCTGCTGGAACACAAGTGAGCTGACTGCGTGTGAGCAGACACACTCACTGCATGGAGGAGATCCTCCTTGTGTGACAGGACTTTGTGGTTTTATGTGACCACCCTCCAAAAGTAAATAAATAAGACCCAATTATTGCTAGATCAATGGACAGGAAAGAATCCAGCGTAGCATACCAAAATCTCATCAGGCTCCTGCCTTTCATGCCTCTGGTGAGGCTGTTTAATAAGCCATGCTCGTTACATAACCGTGGTCACGTTGTGTGTTGATGTTCCCATCCGGAGCCCTGCTCCCGCTGCATCCCTGCACTACTCCCCTTTGGGGAACCCTCACCCTGCTCTCCTGCACTGACAGCAGCAGCAGGCATCTCTGATGGAGACAGGCTGCAGGTGGCAAAGGATTTCAGTTTCAGCAATCCCTACACTAGCCAGGGGAGAGTCAGGTACTTTCTCACATCTACAAAAGCCACTGAATAAGTCAGATCAGATGGTTTCTCTGCTGCCTTAAAAAAGAAGTGATTTCAGCGCAGCGAGTGCTGTAGGCTGCAGTCAGGCTTTCTCCCAGCAACTCTCAATGCTGGGACAGTAAATAAGTACAACTGTACTGGTCATTTACTAAGAGCTATGTCAAAATGACACCTAGCAAAACACTTAGCTCATTCTTCTTACCTAAATGAATTACCTATTTTGTTGAATGCAGAAGCTTGATTTAACTTGCTTTTCGTTAGAAAAGCACATCAAAGCTAAAAGAAATGAAAAGCTGCATTCTCAGGCACAGATGCCTGCACCACCCTCCTCAAGTCTGTCCCCTTGCTCCCTTTTATCTAATACCACAATAGTAAAGGCACTAATAGGCACTCTTTGATATGAGACACCTACATTTGAGTCCCTGAATGAATCTTAGCCTTAATTTTACTCACTGGTTAAATTTTAGTGTTGAAGTACTTTGCATGAAATGGAAGAGCTCCCAGAAGGAGAGGTTTAGAAGATGCTCCTGCAGTGTGAGGTTTTCTGTGTGCTGGAGAAGTGGGGAGGTCTTGTTTTAAAGCTCTCTGAAGAGGAGCGGGGAGAGAAAACAACCCTGACCTTATCTCTTCTTCAGAAGATGACTTAGCTACAGGATAGAATTAGAATAGCACCTTTTCCTCCTTCTTAGGGATGCAAACTATATTTCAACCATGCAAATAATTTTGGAACAGGAAAATCTCTCCCACTTCTACTAAATAGCCTACCATGTAAAACACTGATCAAATCTGCTTGTTATTAATAACTTATGACATTTTCAGAGTTTATTAGAATAGCACCCAAGATCCCCTGCTGCTTCCTTGCATCCTTTCTATAGATGCAAACACTTGCGCCAGAAGGCTGCATCACCATAGCAAATACAGGCTACACCCTTTCAGGTTCCTTTCTCTTACTGACCTGACAGACACCTGGTCAGCTTTAACAACTGCCCTCTTCATAATGCCAGCTGTTTCTGAGTCATTGCCTACCTAGGGACAAGTTGGAGGGGAAATGTTGTTTTACATGACCTGGTTTTGCTGAACTTTGAGGCTCACACCCGAACTCAAAAGTAAAACTCAAAGGGAGTGATGCAGAGAGTTCTCAGCCATACATAAAATCACATTCCTCCTGGCCCTAACACAGTCTGAAAGCAGCAGAGCTCCTGTCTCTCCTCACTGCACAGATGCTCTTCTGCAGGAACATCCCTGCCCACACTCATTTAGGATGCTCTATAGCAAAAAAATGCCTCTTCCAGACACTGAAGGATCGGAGAGCATTTTGGAGACACACATGCCTCTCCTTCCCTAGTTTCTTCATTTCCTTGGGTCTCTTTCTACAGCAGAGAAGCTGAACCTTAGGGTACCTTTAGCTACCTGAACTAAACACAGAAGCAGTGCAGGGAGGTGCACAGCCAGCAGCGAGTTCTCTCCTCGAACACAAGGAGGGCTGGGGGAGTCACCTGAGCAATGGGTGATTTGTCTCACACAGTACAGCCATCTCTCCACCTGAACTATCTCTTTGCATCCCCAAACCCCCACAGGCTGGCCAGGCCAGGAACACAGGGTCCCAAAACCACCAGTACCTCTCCAGTGCCTGCAAAGGAAGCAGCTCGAACACAAACAGGTGCACAGGTGACAACAGCTGCTGGAGTAGCTGCTTCCCACCAGGGAACCTCTTGTCTTATGTCTGGGCATAAAGTGAGGTACTGGGATTTGCCATTCATACAGTAAGCAGTGTGGCTGGAGGCCCACAGACAAAATTTTAGGTGAAGACAACTTTTAACAAGGAGCAAGGATTTACCTGTCTTCCCCTCTCAGTACGGAAATATTACCAGAAGAGAAAATTTTAAAATCACAGGATGGGAATTTTGCTGCTAGCCCAGAGGTAAAATGCTGCACGTGACTTTTAAGAGACCTACTTTTGTCATATCATATATTTTAACATCATTTCTTTCCAGCAATTCTATCAGTCTTCCATCACTGCTAACCCTTATGCTGTGGCACTTGTGCTGAAAAGCTCAGTTTATAGAAAAAAAACCCTCAAAACCAGTAACTCCCCTTGTCAATTAAGGATGCTGAGACACCCTGGTAAGTCAGAACAGAAAGACAATGAAACAGACTGAGAACCTTCCAGGTTTGCAATAAAAAGAGAACCACCCTTCCCAGCAGATATTATTGACAGTGCTTATTGGAGTACCAGGGGAGAAAAATACAATAAAACCCCACAACCTCTATACTTTTGTCTGTATTTCCCTCAGTGATACTGCTCCAGGCCATATTCAAAAACTGTAAAATAAAGGGAAAAAAATGCAGCACAGATCAGCAAAAACTCTGCTATGAGCATTTTTTTTCTATAATTCTTAGAATTTATCACAAAACAAACTTAAACCTACTCTCTAACCTCAGACTTGTAAAGCAAATGGGACTCAAATCCTCTTGCTTTTAAAGGTGCAATACTGCATAACACACTTGGGATAAACCTATTCCTCCCCTTCAGGCTCATCCATGTGCACTTCCCTTCTGCTATAGAAGCAGCTTTCCCTGCAGAAATGGAACTGAAATAACATGGACAAGAGTTCAGCACCAACTTACTGTCTCCCTAAACACAAAGTCAAGCACTTCAGAATGGATTTAAGAAAGATGTTCTTGCTGCCTTAATCCCAAACTACTGACTGAACAGAAGAGATTTCCATGCAGCTTCTACTCCCAGTGCAAGACCCCATGCTACCAGGTTTCCCATGCAATATGCAAAGGGATATTTTTATCCCCACTTTATAAGCAATGCTATTATACTTCAGGATGTTTACTTTAAAGATCTTGCTCTAGCTGCTCATATACAGCTGTTGAGGGCTGGGAAGTACTGGAGAAAACTCAATGGACTCTCTTTATGCAGATGCAGTAAGCTCAGTTCCTTCCAGTGTGGCAATTCTGGAAGATGCAAGGGAAGATCATGCTAAGGAAGCACCACAATGGGGACATCAGAGTGCAGAACAGAACAGTAACACAGAGCAAGAGCTCAGCTGTAACTCTCCTAGTGTGTAGCATCTGTCAGACTGGGCACTTTACCTTCAGTGAAGATACAGTTGTCACCTAATGACCCTTAGAGCAGTCATCCACTGACAACTCACTGAACATCCCCTGAAGGGCATCTTGCTTGGTTACCCTTTCCACAGGCCCAACTCACCACTTCTGCCTGCCCTGCTTTTAACTTTCTGAGCCCTCTGGCACAGCTTAGGCTAACTAAATCATGATCTGACTGCTAATCTTCTTGTCTCTACTTAAATGGTAATGTGATGCTGCCATTATTCACTTCTGCTGTCCTGCTGCTGAGCCTTAAAGTCATCTCAGTTCACCACGAGCTGCTGTGCTTCCTGCCTTATTATGCAGCTACACAGTGATCTTCATCCTCCTGGGGCTTCCCAAGGACATGATAGTTGCAGGGTGCTCACATGCACTTCGTTTGATCTCCACGGGCATGCTCACTGAAGGCCACAGGATCATGGCTACATCAGCTACTCTGCAGAGTCATGTCCCTCACCCTCAAGCTGCAGGCATTGCTGAAGATATCTGCTGTGTGCTATGGGGAAAAGAGCAAGAGCATTGACAGAAATATTACTCTGTAATGACCTTTTCATTTAGCTCTCCTGTTTAAGGTGAATAAGGAACTCACCCCTTAAATGGAAAATGGAGAACACAGAAGTATAATAACTCCCCTTAATGTAGAGAGGAACTATGAGGTTATGCATCAATGCAGCATTTAGCAAAGCCCCACTGAAGGCACCAACTCCTGCTTATTTCCATCAGCAAAGCAGCAGTACTAAACCCTTGGGGGAGGACCCCTACTCTCTTATCATCACTGTAGGGTAGCTCAATTTGCTCCAAACCCTGCTCTAAAACAGCAAAGAAAAGGGCACAACACCGACTTCCAGCCGCAACTCCACTATGGAAGGCAGTCTGATATGGTCTCGTTTCTTTGAACTTTCAGAATGCCCCTTATTACAGCAACACAATGACCTGAGGCTGCAGCAAGCCTCAGTCCTTGGGCTGGGAATTATAAAAGGACTCAACACAACCACATTCACAGAAGTCACCTTAATCTGAATTCTCCAAGTCAATGGCACCAAACTCGGAGGGGCCACTTTTCAATGAACTCTTAAAAAAGATGAAGGGCTTAGTGACCTTTGAGGGATTTGAGCCACTGCTCCAAGGATTCTTGCAATGCACAGCAATGCTCTTGGTTGGCAGGCAAGCCTCCACTTGAGGTTACTGGTGCAGAACTGCTTCTAAATCTACTTCAGAAGTTACCGTGCTGGGTGCCAGTGGTACTCAGTGTGGGTTACGGCATAAACTCTGAAGCTCGTGGGGTTACTGCTCTCTGCACAACAAGCTGTCAAACAACAGATGACTCTGCAAGCTCAGATGGGAAGCAGCGATTTTCTATCCAGCAACCTGCAATAAGGTACAAGGAAGGCACCTACTGCAGAATTTCCACAGGAGATTTGCCCATTTGTTTGCTCTCTTTCACTGCAGCTCAGTGCCTCTGTCTGGTCTGAGCACAGCAAGGCTGTGAGAGATGCCAGCAGCAGGCTCCCAGAACAGTCCCTCTGGCACCTCCTAAGGACATCGGTCTGGTGAGGGACAAAGCATCTCCAGCTCTCCTCTGAACCACCTCGGCACGCTGCTGACTCCCTTCTGTGCCTGTGCAACAGTTTTGCTGAGGATGTGACTGCAAACACGGGAACTGTAATACATCTCAGGAGCATATTTCACCTAAATGTTCTTCAAACATTTGTTTATTGCAATTAAACATTTTAGCCTGGAATTTACACATTCCATTATTCTTATTTTCCCCCATTCAGGCTGCAGCTGTCATAATGGGAGGTTGATTTATGACTCACCTAACCAGCACTCAAATCCTTAGCACACCAAGCCCAGCATGCAAGTCAGAGCATAAACTGCTCCTAATTTACTTAGATTAACTCCGCATTTTAAGTGCCACTGCAGAAACTGCAATTCCCCTCCACTAAAAAGGATGGGTTCCAGAATACTCGATAAGCCAAATTTTGCAAACACAAATTTTGTAGACAGAGAGAGAAGGGCACCAAAATCCCTCCTTCAGAAGTACAGCATTAATAAAGGCTTGTAATAAATCGGCACGAGAATCAGCAAGCTCCATGCAGATTACTACGGTGACAGGCATCAGCACAGAACTCGGGGATGAAAGGCTGAGGGAGATAAATGTTGGGGTTGTTTTCCCAGCCAGGAGCTGCCAGATTCTCCAGGGTGTGTGGAGTTAAGATGAAGTAATTTGACTGTCTCAAATTAAATGCATCACTATCGACATAAGTTTAATAGCTCAACTCACTACAATAATTCACCGAATCCACCCAAACTGGGAAACTCAGGAATAACACCACTTGCAGCTGTGAAAGGAGCTACTGCTCTTGAAGACCCGGAGCATTTCCTCTGGCCAAACACCCTGACCAACTCTGCCACGCAGTGACTGTGGCTGTAAGTCTTCAGCAGATGCTGCACATGGCTGGCTGTGGCTGCACCTGCAGTGAGTCACGCACGGAGCAGGTCAGAGCATCGTGAGCCACACGCGGGGATCCTGGAGGACACTCCAACTGTGTCATGCAGGTGCGGAGGTGGGAAATCCTGCTGCAAAGTGCTGAGCGTTTTCAGCTCCCACAGGAGTCACTCAGTGCACAGAAGTGCACAGGCAGAGGCAAGACATTTATTTCCCAGTGTTACAGTATTTTCCATTTTCTGTCACTAAACTCAGAAAAATTGTTTGGAGCTGAAGGACATGTATTCCTTGAGGAAGGCTACAAGAAGGTGGCCAGGATGGCCTGGGCAATGCTGCCTGTAGCATCCTGAGTAACAGGCAGGGAGAGGGCAAAAGAACTGCAGAGCCAAGGGAAGTTGGTGACACGGGAGCATTTGTGTTTATCTGGATGTCTCCTCAGGCTGCCAGTGCACAGGTCCAGTCACAGTGGGTAACAACAGCTGCCCAAACATGAGGGAACTCTATAGTAAAGCCAGGCATCCAACCTCTTTAGTTTAGATGCAGCAGTTTGGCTTAACACACTGGCACATCACTGAGCCTGTGAGTAGGATGGAGAGATGGAAACAGACTTACTGACACCAAGATTTGCTCATGAGGTCTATGGTTTTGGGGGCATCAAATAGTCAATCCCAGCTCCTTTCCCAGTGATACAGAAAAAAGTCCATACCCAGATTCAGTTTAACATGATTACAGGGATACTGTCACCCTCCAATTACAAAGCATTCATTTGGAGAAGATGGCTCTGGGACAAGAGGGCTGCATGGTACACTCATATATTTACTCATCTCAAGTGTGAATCTCCAACCAGGGCTAGTAACTACAGAGAAACAACTGGTGTTTCCAGGATGCATTACGTGTAATAACAGGCTGTGCTGGCAGGGATGGCCTCTCTGTTTGAAGGACATGCTTCCAGAAATGACATTTCCCTAACTCAGAGGGATGATGGGCTCAAGCTGATGACAGCACCCATCAGTGCAATTGCCTCCTGTCACCGTCACTGAGTCACTAGAGCAGAATGGCACCTTGTAGGCAAAAAAGAGCATCCAGAGAAGTGATTTCCTTTCCTGTGCTGGTGCCTGCCAGGAGGAATAGTAATTATCTCTCCAGCATGGAGCACAGCTGCCTGCCTGCACCCCTCCACGATGCCTGCTTTGCTCTAACCAAAATGAGTCCCTCCAGGGAAGTCTTATTTCTCACTTGTAGAGTAGGTGGAAATGATGTGATTGCACATCCATGGCATTTATGCAGGCCCTCCCATATCCAAGGACTCAGCTTTACAGGGATGTTAATACAAGTCTGAGCTAAGGGGCATAGAAATTAGTCATATAAAGCACTGAAAACTAGGGGTGCCACATGGAATCACTGCTACATCTCTGTGGATGGTCTTAGCACAGCCTATGGATGTTAGAAAGTAAAGAAGTCACCCTGCAGCTCACCCACTCTCCAAGATCTGGATCCTATGTGACACCCACCTAGGGTCAATGGCTCAAGGATAAGGAGGTACAAAGTTGTGGATGAGTTTTCCCAGAAGGCAAACACCAAACTCATGTACATGACACATGAGCTACCCACTCCACACAAACACCAAGGACAAAACAGCCATCACAGCACTGCAGGGCCAAAGAGGAACCAAAAGATCACTGCAGGTGAAACAGTGAGACAAAAAGTGGATGAGAACTGATGGCCCACCTGCCACCAGGTATTTTGGCACAGAATTGCTGACTACTTCTGAGTAAAACTGTCTAGCTGAATATTTTGCTGGAAAGTTCAGAGTAAGAGTAGATAAAGCTATATACAAACTCCAGCTCACTAACAGAAAAAAAGAGAGGCCTGAAAAGAGTGCAAGTTTTTATCTTTTCTTTTGACATGACAATTTCTTTGGAAATGTAATGAAAAAATGTTAACAGAGCCAGAGATTAAATCCAAAGTTTCATTTTAAGTACAATGAAATACTGCATTGAGTCTGAATTCTCTTCTCCCCAGAAACTTCTTTTATTTGTCCAGAGAACTAAAAAACCCCAATCCTTTATACAGTTCACTGCCACGTTTGTCTTTGCCTCCCCCAGGATGCGGTTTATGTTGCTTTGTTGATCCAGTGTGTTTTAGCAGCAGACAAAATTTCAAAACATTTCCCTTTCAAGAGCAATTTTCTACACCTGTATTGGCTCCAGCTCTGATGATAAAACCAAAGCCAGGCAGGAACAAAAGGCATACAAAAGAGATGTAGGGGCTGTTCCAGAATTTATGCAGGATAAGCTTTTTCAGGTAAAGGAATTTTAAAAATTAGAAATTTAATGCAAAGTAAGTTGTAGCTACAGCTCCTAAGCTGTCATTTTCCAGCACAGTCAATGCCTTGGCTACTGAAGGTTAAAGCTTGCTCATAAGTATGGATAGCAGAGCATACAAAATGTATTATTTATTTTGAGGAACACCCTGCAATTATTCCTGACATATTGTATAATTAGCCAAAATTACAGCATATTCACCGAGAGTGAAACAGAGGATAGCATAAATATTATGTGTGAGCCCACAGCCACTGAGCACATTTCATCTTGGTGCAGATGTGTCTCAGGAACCAACCAAGCATGGCTCTCCCTGGCCCCCTGGGCTGTGCCAGCTCCTGAGCCAACACACACAAAGGGGAAACATGGGGAGTAAAATCCTGACTTTCCCCATGCCAGCAATGGGAGCTCAAGAGCTGCATGAGGATTTAACAAATGGGAACACCCACACTGCAGAACTTTCAGGATGACTGAGCCCAAAGCTCATACCAGAGAAGAAGGGGTATATCCCCACATATGTTATGCCAAGAGAGGTGGAAAGGTGAGCTCAAAGGATGTCTGGAGAAGCTGCTTGCTTTTCTGCCTCGAGCTGACAGGAGGAGAAACTGAAAAGCAGCGATGTCATCTTTGCCATGCTTGCAGCACCTCTTGGCCTGCAGCTTCCCAGAGAGAAGGTTTCCTACAGAGCTACCTGTCAGACCCATCCTAAGGACTTGTTTGATGGCTCAGAAATCCTGGGGAATGTTGTGGCAGTGTTCTGCCATGTGTACAGTTAGAAAGATTTTATTTTGTTCTCTTGGCTCCAAAATGCAACATAAAACTTCATTGCTGTTTATCAGATTTCTTCCTGGTTTCCTACAGAGATGTGGTTTGGATATTAGGACATTATACCCAGAATTTGCTCTGTGGAAGGATGCAAAAAACAAGTTTAAGAACATCCTTCTAAGGAATGCACATCTGGAACTGAAGCTGGACTAATCAACAGTGAGGGCCCCTTTCAGCCCTGCTGCTGGGTGACCATAACTTGGTGGCATTAGCACATTCTGTACTCTGAGTTTTTCACAGACTCCACGATAGAGTCCCCATCTCTCCTCACCTTGAAGTGCCCCATGCAAGGCACCTCATCACTAGTAGTGCTCACATGAGCAGGGCAGACACCATCCCTGCTGTTCAGGCCTGTCACAGTGCTGGGATTTATGCTATTCTCAAATACTAAATCTCTTCACTTTCCCTATCAATCCAGCAGGACTGAAATACTGCAGAAACACCGAGAAATCCCACACACAAACAAAACATACTATGGAAACAACCACATCAAACTTCCACTCTGCTCTGAACACCCAGAATAGTAAATTCATTAAAATAGAAAATGGACAGGACATACTACCAACAAGCACTGAGGAGAAATTAATCACTTCAGATGCTATCAGTCTCGGGGAAGGTACCTGGTCCTACCAACACCAGCTCACAGAAGTGCCCTGGATAATCACTGGATAACAACTCAGGGAAAATGGGTCCCAGTGTCATTCTGCAAGCTTTAAATAGTGCCAAGTGATAACATTCTCTTTTGCTACAGTATTCCTCAAGCAATCTCAAGCATTTTCCAATGGGATGAGCACGTGAAACTCCTTTATTTAACAGGTAATGAGCCTGTGATGTGGAAGAAATTAAAGCTTGAATCAGTCAGGTTGTATTACAAGAATATTTTTTGCTCACTGCACTAGTGCAGCTTAAGCATTTCTGTAGCAGTGTGGAAGCATTTTTGACTCAAAATGATGCTGTTACTAAATTTCAACAAATCTTATACAACACCCAAATGCATAATGAAAATGTGCTGCTTGTGCCATTCTGAAACATTATACTTCAAAGAGCAAGATCATGCTAAAAATGGCCAAAATTCCACCATATGACTTGAAGTTCTTTTCTTTTGATTTGTGAAAATATACCTTTTTTAATCTGCACAATGATTTTAATTTTCCATTAGAGCTAAAGGTTTCCTTCAAACTAATGAAAATGCTCCAGGTGTGAGAAAGTGATCATCCACTTTGTTCCATCTAAAGCTCTGTTTTAAATAACGGTGATGTTTTATTGCTCATCTCTCAGCACAAACACCTCATTTCTGGTATCAAGCAGCCCTCAGGACTCCAGTGAGACAGGCAGGTTCACCTGCCACCCAACTGCCATCTCAGAAGAGAGCTGAAATCAGTGAGCTCCCTCTCCAGGGATGCATGTGCTGAGGACGACACAGTGCAGATGGAATGAAAACAGAAAATCTGCCTCTCCAACAGGTTTCTGAACAAAGCTCCTGCTCTGCCAGCTGCCCAGGAGGGCTCAGAAAGCTCTAAAACTTCACTTGGTGCTTGCTAATCATTCAAGAGCTGCTATGGGGCTGTAGCTCCAAAATCTTAGAATTTATTCAATGCAAAGTAGAGTAGAAGAAGAAACAGGAAGAAAAAAAGAAATGTTTACGGAAGCAAAGAGAGCAGAAGTGGCACAGAATGAAATTAAATGAAAGCCAAAAGAAACGTACAGAAATGTTTCAGTACTGATGCTGTGTGCCTGCCAGCAGGCAGAGCCCATACTGATGAGCACCACACCTAACTGAAAAGGCCACCAGAGAATTATGGTTACACCACACACTATGCCAGCCCTTTTAGCCCCAGTAACAGACAATCCCCATGAGAGCATGATGCTGATCACCACAGAATGACCGCAGGGACGGCTGCAGATCGATACCAGAGGCAGCCAGTGACTCACCCCGGCTCCAGTTATGGAGCTGTGCCAGAAAACCACCAGCTACGGGGCAGGTGGATGGTCCAAGCCCCTCACCTGCCAGCATCTGATCCCTGCATCTCCTGCAGCCCAGCGGCTCCCAGGACCCCAGGGAGCCCTTCAGCAACCCAACCCTAAGCTGGGCGTTGGAAGCCAAAACCAGCTGTCTCTTTGCTAATTTCTACTGCTTCTCAATGTTCTGGAAAATGTGGACTGGCTTTTTGCAGCGCGGCTTCATTTGCAGCAGACCCATCCACTTGACCTTTTGCAAACAGTTTTGCTTTGGGGGATGAATGAAATGTATTTATTTGGCAGCTGAGGCAACATGGGTGGCAACTGCTAAGCAAAGAAACTATCTGTGCAGCCAACAAGGGAGGAGACAGCCAACTATACTATTCTAGATAAATATCAATTAAGTGAGCATGTTCTATTAACCCCAAGACCTCTCTTTTCTTCCTTCATTCCAATCCAAAATGCTTAAGTATCTCAAGAAAGGAACATTTGAGGGGGATTTTATCTTTATCATAACTGCAATCAGGTTTCAGCTGGAGAAGAGGCACAACTAACAGAATTACATTGCCTCTCTGTGGTTATTTTGTCAGTTCACAGCATGTAGCTGCCCACTGGATGTAACACAAGCCCTTAACAGAGCAGGCTGCTGGAGGGAAGGTGAGAGAGGAGTGCACAGAGCACTCCATAAATGCTGCTGTGGGATGTGACAGAAGCTCTGTGCCCTCCACCGCTGTAGTGGTTGTACCTAGCCCTGGATCCCATACAGCCTCCACCATGAGAGGCAACCAGCCATTTTCTGACATCTGTCACTGAAGTTGCACACTCCAAACAAGAACCATCGTGCTGAAAAGGTCCCAGGAAGAAAGAAAGGGAACACAGGCAGGTGACAGCATACCTGCTTCCCTCCTTTTACCACAGCTGCCCACTTTCTGGCCAGTGAAGTGCCAGAGGTCTACATCTGAGGGTTCCTCTTCAGGAACAGAGCAGGGCCAGCCAAGCACCATTGGAAATCAAGTTTGTTTTTGTGCTTGGTAACACTGAAGGAGGAGGGGGCACTGATGCAAGTCAAACTGGATTGCACAAAATTCCACCTCCCACACAAAACTTCAGGTACAACAGGTGCACATGCTGCCAAGACAAGAGAGGAACTGCTACTGCTACCTCTCCCCCTGCTATTTAGCACAAGAGCTCAACAGTCTTCCAAACTTAGGAGCTCTGTCTACAGCTGCAGAACCCCAAGCAGCATCTCTTCAGTGGGTACCCCAGCACAGAGGAACAGTCACCTCCTCATGACAAACCCAAAGCCACAAAGCAGATGCAGCAACACAGCTGCACGGACCCCTCTCGTGATGCTGCTGCTTCCAGCATTAACCATCTCCCAGTGCAGCCCACTCCACAGGGAAAGGCAGAGAGCAGAAATGCCTGGAGGTGCTGCATGGAGCCTCATCACACCAGCAACCAGTCACAGCTCCTCACAGAAGACTGGAAAGGTTCAGGACTCAGGTCACCACCCTGCCTCCAGGTTCGTGGCCTTGTCTCTCTGTCACCTTTAGCCAGGGCATTCTGGAATGAACACAGGACAGAAGAGATGCTTGACAAGTGCCAGCTTGCATCCAGGTGCATTTTCTCAGCAGCCACATAAGCTCCATCAGAGTGTCAGAAAGCTTCATTTCAGTGCTAGGAACGAGCACAGTTACTTGTCTGAGCTGCAGCGTGGGGGCTGGAAAAGCCAAAGTGAGTGGTCTGCCTGAACAGTGAATCCCACAGTCGTGTTCCACAGCTCTCAAGAAAGATGCCTTCTGCTTTACCATTTTAGAAATGTGTTGTAGCTGCTATTTTCAGAGGTACTGTTAAGAAGCTGTAGCCCTACAGCCCTGTGACCATGCTGCACAAACTCAGTCTCCGCACTGACTCCTTCAAAGAACAAAACCCCTGTTCCTGCAAGCTGGATGAGAGGCACCCATGAGTGTGTCCATGGTTCTCCTACAGCTTTTAACAGAAATGCAAAGTAAAACCAGCCTCTGCAAACATCAGATGATTCTGCTACATGTCAGAAGAGGGCAAAGATAAAATAGATGTAGTAGCTTACTCCATGCTCAGAAAGGATAATACATTAACATGAAGAATCTTGTTTTAGCTGGGGAATAGAGATGAACCACGTATGAAACAGAGAACAGAGTAGGAAGGAACTGCTCCCCAACAGACTGCAGCAAGTACTGACCAGGCACAGAGTAGATGACTTCAGTACAGATCATTTCTCAAGACGTTTCCAAGATCAAGACACAACAATAATGCAGTCATGGCAATGACACTATAACAGAACATAAGGAAACGTATCTGTATTCAATGATTAGTCTTTATTTAAAAGTTAGTTCTTTGGAGCTGCTTTCTCTGACCTGTTCTTGTCTATGTTCTTGGTCACCTTCTGCCAAGCCATGGAGCTTGCAAATATGAAAGGGATGTCAATCTTTTACATGTTTTTTTGCTTGATAAAATTCTTCCTTTGATTTTAATAACAAATCACAGCTTGGTTTCAACTGTGCAGGAGCAGAAAAATCCCAGAAGTAATGTGCACATGACTGTTCAGAAGGATAGATCAAATGGGACAAATGGGGATGAAACAAACACCTACCTGGCCACTGTGGTTCATGGTATTCCTTTTTGGGGAGCGGAAGGAAGGAAAGCAGGTAAGACCAAATGCATTTGCACTTGCTCCCCACCACAGTTAGACTCATGACTATGTCTGCCTCTCAAACAGCCTCATCAGCTCCCATGGCAGTTCTGCTCTCCTCACTGCCCAAGTCAAGCTGATGATTGTTCTGGTTTATACGTAATCTATCTGTTAAAATATGAAGTATCTGATCTACTGGAATTATTCTAAATTTGTGTTGAATTCAGCAAAGCAAGTAAGGAAGAAAGAAAACCTCGTCTCCATTTTGATATTTTTTGGGAACTCAAGCTTTTGGGTTTGTATTTCAAAGGAACATTTCACTTAGAAAAAGACCTTCTAAATACTTAGAAGTTAAAGAAAAATACATGTATCAGAATCTTCTAAATGAAATCGCACTGTTACCCCCCCCCCAAAAAAAAAACCCCAACAGTTGTATCAGTCAAGGATAAATTGATTTATATGGATCTTTTATGGCGAAGGGAAATAATCACTCACAAACCACTTTTTGCCCTGACTCTCCCATTTGGCTGGTGATGGAGGAATCAATCATTTGTATTGATCTAATGGTGAGCCTCTGCTGGCTAACAATTTCCACTGCTCTCACAAGCACAGCTACCCCTGAGGCCATGGGGACAGAAGACATCCTCTCAGAGCTTGGATAACTTCCACAGATTTTCTTGGCATCAACCATACTCAGTCCAGGACTAGTACGAAGCGGCTTACTGACTGACATGCTCGCCCATAAACTGTGTTGGGAAGCAGGCTGGCAGCTGAGTTTTCCATGCTCTGGAGAAAGCCAGGAACCTGCAGCTCTTCCCCAGACTTTAGGCACGGAGAGCTGGGAGTTGCTATCTGAGCCCCAGTAATGGAGCGCAGCCACGCACCGTGACATCCACCACATCTGCAAGTCACGAATGTGTGCGATACCACCCTCAGGGATCAACGGGTAAAATGAAACCCATCAGCCAAGCTGTCATGAGCAGGAGGGAGCCTCTTCCTCCCTCCTGGTTGTGCTGGCATTCATTAGCATGGGTGGTGCAGAAGGAGCTTACAGCACTGCCCCGCCAAGGAGGACGCATGCCCTCAGGGCTGTGGTGCTATCCCTGCCCATGTCTGGCTGGAAACTTGGCATCCATGCCCTCATCTCAGCTAGCACTTCTAGGAGCTCTTGCTGTCCACGTGATGTCACATTTCCAGCCATTTCCATTCCCGTCAGCCACTTCTTAGATAGAGAACACAGCACCAAATTCTGCAGAGGAGCAGGCAGAAGAATGTGATGGACCCCCCTTTGGTTGGGCACACACCCAGACACACATGGACACACTTACAGACAAGAGCTGGGATCCAGATGGAATTCTCTCCTGCAGGGAGCAGCTATGCCCTGGGTAATGCAGCCAGCATTTGGACAGTAGCAACAAAGTGGACAAATTCCACAGGTTGGGCAGGTATTACAGCTGTTCTGAGATGCACCACTCCACAAAAGCAGGCAAGGACTATGAGCTAAAAAGGTGGTTTTTACCCTGAGCTTCAATCATCATTTTCATTCTGCATGAAATCAGAAAGGACTTCAGGATTTAAGTCGGGGAATTTAACAGATTGCAGATGACAGACTTCTCAAATGCTTTAAATGAATCTCTGAATGAACAAAGTCCTTCTATGTCCTTCAACTAAAGATGCCCTTATATTTTACTTATACTGCTGCAAAAATATCTACATCCATATATTTTAAAGTTCCAAATCTCTATTTATTATTCAAAATGAGAAATACGGCAAATGGAAAACATGGTTTAAGTTACTGCTTTTTTCCTATGTGCAAGCCATTTCCTTCACTTTGAAAGAAGCCTTTATATATCCTTAAGGAAAAGCATCTTTCCCTGGAAGAGCACAAAATATGTACCAGACAGGGAAAAAAAAAATTTAGAAAACGCAAATTTTTTCCCCTGGGGTGAAAAACCTGTTTGAGAATGAGCTCTGCATTCTGAGCTGGTAACTCACCTACAAAAGCAACATGTGAGGGGACTGAGACAATACTACACAGTGCCTGGCATCACCTGACCCAAAGATGCCTCAATTCAAACATGATTTCCCCAAGTAATAACACCCTTTCAATGGGCTTCACTTGGATAAAATTTCTAGCAATCCCCACAGATATTGTAACTGATGCTCTGCTTCCCTTTGGCAAGGCTGCCAAACTGCTCAGCTTTGCTGTTCAGTGGCCATGGCATGATGGAAGGCCACCTCTACCCCAGCTCTCTGGAGTGCACTCTGCGTGAGAAGATGGCTGGTGAAGCAACAGTGACAGCTTTCACAAACAAGCTGGACCCACCAGCCCAGGCAGCTGGTGAAGGGACACACTTGGATGCTTTAATTCAGACACAAAGGGGATCAAAGTACTCGGTTCAACTTTGTTGGCAGGAAAGTCATATGGAGAGAGCTGCTTGTCTCATCTCCTGCATTCAACTCTGGATCCATCAGTCCCTGAGGAAGAATCCACCTCTTGAACCTGCACTGACAAGCCATGCCATACAATAATTTCTTTTGAATCCTCTATCAAGTCACTATGGTTCAGAGCAAAATATATAATTTATAGATGCACAATTGCAGCAAATGACCTGTATAAACTCACAATAATGGGATTAAGCCCACGTGTCCAAATGTTCAGTTTAGTCCACAGCACTCAGTGTCCTTATTCGGCCTATCTTAAACTAGTAAGTCATCTTGGAGCAAAACACATCCAAGAGCTCTAAAAGAACACAGTGTGCATGTGAGACAGCTGCCTTTGCCCATTGAAAAGACAGACCAAATTAGTTCTCATTTTACAACACAGTCCCTATTGCAACCAACAAATGAGATGTTTCTGCAGTCTGTTTTCCCAGGAGCAGACAGCTTTGATTATACAAGACATCCCTGCATGGATCTGGTTCCCCATGGCTTGCCAAAACCTTTGACTACTCATGCCCAGTATGCGAGACTCAACTGCTGCGGGGTGCAAATTCTCCCTTCCCATGTGAGAGCAGGAGTATTCACTCTCACTTCACACAGGCTGCAAAGAGGAGCACAAGGTGCCAACCAGTGCCAAGTAACTCTGCTCACCCACGTCTTTACTGAATATTTTAGTTATAGCCCTATTTGAGTCACATATTACAACATGTATTAAACAGCTTACTTAATCAATGTAAGCTCACACAGTTACTTTACAGAAGCAAAGAGCAAAGGGAACATGAACCTCCACCAGAGTTCTATCTGTGAAATGTGCAAGCTACAGCTCCACCACTGCTGCATCCTGAGCTCAGTGGCAGCAGGGCCCAAAGTGTGGAGTGCTGGTCCCAGAATTGGGAATTAGGTCTCTGTGTCAGGTAACTGCTCCATAGCTGGAGTTGGTCTCACCTTCTGTAAAATGGGAAGAATCCTCTCCATTTGGTAGAGCTTGTTGAGTGCTATATATGAAAAGCACTCTGTAAATTCGAAGTATTTTGACAGTTACTCCCCAGTCATAGGACAAGATCATGTTTGAAAAGTTAAGGAGAGATCCCCTGGCACTGTATCATCTCCAAATACAACTGTACCTCTTAAACAGGGGTGTTTCTCTCATTCCCTTCACTGACTTGCAAACTGCTGAACCAGCATATCATTAAGTACACATAATCACTGGGGTTGTGGGTCACTGCACAATGTATGCACATTTTTTTAAACCACTTTCAATTCATTTGCATGTCATTTTCTGTGCAGAAACTGGATTTCGAAATGAGCAAGTTATCTGGGCACAATACACTCCCCTGAATAAACAATGAGAGCAGCAGAACCTCTGTAGCATGCTGCCTCCAGAGCATCCAAGAACAGGAATACAATGTATCAGTGAAATAAATCCCTAGATAAAAGATGGATGCAGGGAACTAAAGCAGACCCAGTCCATAGCCTAGGAAAGGACACTTACGATTTTTTTTCATAGCAACTTAATTCCTCTAGTTCTTTGATTTTATAAAATGAATACAGTACTGGTTACAAGCAATTGACTGACAGCTCTGAAGACTGAGCAGCTCTATTTTTACAACACTGAGTAGCACTGATCCTCCTTCTAAGTCAATAAAAAGATTCCCTAAAATCACTCTTGCCTGTAAGTTATCAAAAATGTTCCTCAGCATGAAAGTCCATGAAAGTTGACAGAATTCTTAAAATTCATCAATTATTCACAGGCATTTACTGAGTCCAAGGAAGCAGAATTGGACCTGTGTAGCTGGGAGCACTGGGGTACGACCAATAGAAAGCCTTCCCAACCACATCCTGCTGGAAGTCACTATAACTTTCATGAGACAAAGCATCTTGAAATCTAGCTAACAGATCTACACTTCCCAGCCCTTTTAATCCTTAGGAGATTGCATTTAATAGCAGATTAAGATGGAGCAGAAAGAGGAATATAAAAATTACATCAGTAAGACTCACAGTTCCCATTCTTGATCCTGCAAAGAGTGATTCCTGAGACAAAATGCCAGCATTTTTTGGGCAAGAGCCGTGTTCTGCTCTTGGCTCAGAGATTAACTAATACATAGGACAGTCCAGCAAGCCACCACTCATCAGAACTTGAGTAGGAAAAAAATGATAGGCAACTTTTCCCCTTTGAACATTTCAAGTCATGCTATATTTTAAGTATTTTACATCCTCTTGTGATACCTGCTTTAAAGCAGACCAATGAAGAAACGGGTTTGCACAGCCTAACCCATGCACTGAGTCTTCAAACATTCCTGTAACTAAGTATGGTCCCTGCCCCACAGCCTGTGAATCTGGAGTGCTGACAGCAATCCAGAGTAAATATTCTTTCCCCTTTGTTTGACACCAGCGCTGACAGAAGTGGCCTTTTATGGTGAGAGGCTTTGTGCCATTTCCTTCCCTTGCTCAGATGAGTCCAGGTCATGTACATCAGTCTATAGACAAGAAGGGCAGCCTTAGCTACCTCCGACACCTTGGTGGAGACCTCAGCTGTGGAGAAGGGGCTTCATGAAGAGACTGATCAACAAACATAATACTAATGTTTATGGAAAACATGGGAGGCTTACACAGGTTGATGGTACATCCTGAATGGCTAAGTGAATGAGTATCGCCCTTTTTTAACCATTATACTGAAGAACATCTGAGAAAACGACATCTTCACAGCAGCTTCTCAAATCAACCTGTTTTCTCACCTTTATGGTGACTTACAGCAGTAAAAAAAATAAAGCAAGACATAAATCATAATTCCACTCAGAAATTATGGAGGGCCTATTCTTGCCAGGTGCTGAGTTCTCACGCCTACCAAGGACAGCTGAGAGCCCAAAGCAATGCTCAGAACTGAAACTGTGGGTGGTGGGACTTCATCGTGGGAATGTGAGCACTAGGGTGTACACTAGGGTGAAGTTCTTCACAAGGAACCAAGACTGAGCACACACCAGGAGAAAAGTATGAAAAGAAAGAAGACAAAAAAGGACTACCTTAAAGAGCATTTCTAGGTCCTCACAAACTCAGTATCAGGTGTAACCGTCATGGAGCTGCCATCAAGAAAGCTTTCTAAGCTAATGAAATTCCCTGTACAACTCTGCTCTTGAAGTAGCACTTGATGGATTTAGAAATCAAATGGTCATGATTTTAACTGATCCTCAGTTTATCAATTTCCTTGTCTCCATGCAGAAAATGAGAGACTATTTACAAAACTTATCTACGAGGAAGTGGAAAAATACAGTTCTGGGTGAAGCTTTGACAGATGAAACCGCTGGGCCGCTCTTGCCAAGAGGACCCCTCTGTGCTCACGCTTCCGACAGTCGTGAAGGGATGCGGGCAGCAGGTCACTGCCCACCCATCCCGTCAGACCAGGGGAGATCTGCCAGGACTGGGGCCAAAGTTCAGCTCGGAGCAAGCCTCGTCCCCAGCCGGCAGCCGGCGATGCCGGGAGCGCCCCGGAGCAGCCATCCCGGCGGGTCCGGGGCTGCCCTCCCCGCG